>JANHZT010000984.1:57036-73303 GCA_032468215.1 Stegonotus admiraltiensis
TCGGGAGAAGGGCGGTATACAAATAAAATTATTATTATTATTATTATTATTATTATTATTATTATTATTATTATTACATGCAATTTATAATTTCCAAAAACAACTCATCCACTTTGCTTGTGCCACTTTTTCTCTAAAATGTAAGCCTTATAACTGCAAACTGGCTAAGAAGACAGCATGGATTTAACCAGTTAGTACCTACTTTTTGTTGATGTCTCTGTTCCATTTGGGTGGAATTTCCCATGGCCTGGCCTGATATTGTAACATACTTAGTAAAGCTTAAAGAAAAATATACTGTTTCTGCAACAAAGCCCTAAGGCTTGTTTAACTTAACCAGAGTTACTTCGTTTATCTTGCATAAGAGGGAACTTCTTATTTAATTTGCCAATCTATTATATGCAGGGACCTCCCTCCCCCAAGAGCACAAGGTCACTATTATATGTAAGGAAAATTAAGTTGATCTTCTTGGTTGCCTTACAGTTCTTTTAGTTCAACTACTCCAATAAATGAACATGTACAACAAGCCGAAGGGCTTTTTATTACAAATTTAATTCATTTCTCTAGACAACTGTGAAATTTGCCATTGACATTAGTCATTACCCCAAGGCGAACTAAAAGATGATCTCAGTTAATAAATGATCCTTAACAAGGAACACTCCCTATCTTCTTTGATATTGGCACAGCCACATTTTATTAATGTAGGGATTGCTTCCTGCCAGAACACTAGCATTCATGACTATTTGGTGTACTTGTTTCCTCTTCCGGCTCCTGATATTAATAATTATGCAATGGAGTAATTAACAGCACAAAGCGATGGTACCTTGAGCTTCCAGCTAGATTTTTTAACATGTTAACCTTCTGGGAAATAACGAACAGAAGCAAAGAGTCTAGCCAAATAAATGCAGGTTGATTTCACAGTGTGTAAAAGGCTAATTATCTGTGAAAAGTCTGACCTCGAATAACAGACGCACACAAATGTGCAGGAATTTTATTTTAAATAAAACTCAGAGACTTTCAGTCTGAAGTACTACACTTACTTAAAAAGCAGCCCCAACTCTGTCTTCAAACTTTGTCAGAGAAACTGAGGTATTTATCCACTCCATCCAGGTATGATAGATAGATAGATAGATAGATAGATAGATAGATAGATAGATAGATATGATATGATACATGATATGTATGATAAAATTTACACCAGAGTTACATGCAACCAAACATTGTATTCCTATATAATAAATTGTAACTGGTTATTTGTAACTTATTTGGAAAATAAGCTTTCTTCGTTCATTCCCTAGTATATATTTATTTAATTATTTATTTATTTATTTATTTATTTATTTATTTATTTGATTTATATACCGCCCTTCTCCCGAAGGACTCAGGGCAGTGAACAGCCAAGAATAAGAAACATACAGTGCAAAATTTAAAACCATTAAAATTAAGTTAAATTAAATTTGGCCCTTTATTTTAAAATCCCATTTAAAACAATACAAAGTTCTTAAAATCCCAGTTAAACCTTGCATATGACAGAAGTGGTTTAAGTGCATATTGTTTACTGAAGACAGGATACCATAAAATACCAGAAATATCATTGCATTTAAAAACAGATCCTATGTGTAATTCATTCTGATATAAGAATATTTATCCACTACCAATAATAAGAAAACCACAATTTTTTTTTGTCGCAGAAAAAAAGGCATTTGCAAAAAGCAAACACATTACTGAGTGTGTAAAAATGCAATATTCCCATTTTCTAGTCAGACTTCCAATTTATTGAAGTAACAGAGCAGAAAATGCACTGACAGCTGTTACATTTTATTGCGAATTAGTATATACGTTTTATATCCACTGAGCAAATGCATGATACATTGTATTCCAGTAATTGCCACTGGCTTTCAAAATGGAAACTGAATGATCTTAGTGCAATTACACTCAGGAGAGTAAATGTAACAAGCCTCCGTTCTACATTAGAGTTCTTTAACAATACGAGGAATATACAGTATATATTTATATCTACACACACACTAGAACCAAACCAACAAACAGATTAAAGGTCAAAACACAGATAAATTATTTGGAATAAAAACAAATCACACTGTTTTAGTACAGCTCTTGTAGGTCAGAAGATTAATAAAGTCTCTATGAAAGACATGGAGATTTTCACCAGCCAGAAGTTATTACTTTCACCCAGCTTCAAAACTCTTTCTCTCTCTCCCACTCCACACATTTTGAGTAGGGGAGGGGGGAACAGAAGAGGATACAGCTGAATAGTTGGAAAGAGTTTTCCTTTCACATCAAAATGCAAACAGTACCTCCTGTTAAGCAAATACTTTTCAATTTAATGTTTACATGTGCAAGCAGTATAATAACTGGCAGTGTGCATTAATATCATATATGTATGTATGTATGTATGTATGTACGTATGTATGTATGTATGTGTATAAGGGTACATGTGTGTGTATAAATTATCATTTCCCTTTGGAAAACCTTTGCTGCAAGTATTGCGTTAGGATATATTTCAAAGAGCTGATGTTAAGAGAAAGAACTAACTGAATGCATTAAGGAAAAGACACTAGGTTCCCCCCCTCCCAAGCCCGTACTAACCTTAATAGTATATCTTAAACCATTTCTTTTGGAAACCAGTATTCTGACAGCTTCTTCACCTTCATTCTTTATGGTGAGGCATTCAGGAAGGTCAGCCGTATCATTCCCTCTAGTGGCTACTCGCTCTATTTGCAGCAACATGGAAAGTGACGGCCCTCCAGCAGACCACCTCAGGGGCATTTGTGTAATTTCTAAGCTTACAAGAGAAAGTGTGTGTGTGTGTGTTTGGGGGGGGGGGGCGGAGGAGAGCCTGAGCAGAGAATAGACCAGGCAGTCTATCGCAGCAGCAAATAAAAATTATCAGTCATTTAAAACAATATGTTAGTGAGGGCTACAACTTAATCAACACCAACCTGCTGACATAGATTTGCAATTTGAACAGGTTATTAGTGATCGAATTAGCGACATGTCACAACTTGCATCTGATTTATTAGAAGAACCGAGGAATGCAAGGGGATCATAAACAACATATGAGACATGTTTCAAAGCTTAGTGACTGTAATGCCACACAAGTTTGAAAAAGTATAAAGGAAAGGACAGACATTACCGCAAATGCATTTTTGTTCTTTTTTTTACATAGTGACACTTACTGGAATAATAAGCATTTATTATTATTGTGGTTTGCCCCAGATGCTTGGGAAGAAATTAATAGGTGTATTAAAAATGCCAACTGATTGACTGCGTGACCATAATAATAATAATAATAAATACCCCCCAATGTGGCACTACACCTTGATGTGCTTGTGGAGCTTGTGTGCTCTGAGGAAGACGAGAGCTATGCCAGAGGTTCAACTATATTGGACAGGTCTCATCAGAGGATTCAGGAAAGAGTGTTCCTCCCATAAGAAATATGGTGAGAAATAATTTACAGAAACCCATACCTCATTGATCATTGCCAGGTTAACAAGGGCCACACTATTTTGGGTATTCCTTGACCTTTGGTGACAAATAGGTTACACAGTTCAGGGCTGTTGTCTGATAAACCTGGGCCAGCAGCTGCAGAACTACTGGAAAAAAAGTTGTTTCCCCATCACAAATATATGAAGGCTGAAAAGAAAGAAATAATGAACTGCTGTGGAAAACAAGCTCCCATATGAAGGCGATATGTGCCTCTTCTGGAAAGAACAACATCCAAAATCAGAAATAATAGAACAGAGGCTACCTGATCAACACTGATTTATAATATGAATTCCAAAATGCAATTGCAAAAACTGCAAAGTTACTCAGGGCAAAAAATTCAAAGCCTTGCCAGAAGTAGCTCAGGCTGCCGAGGCATACGGTGGTGAGTTGATAACAGAGGAAGCAGCAAAGCTATTGAACCATTTTCATTCCCAAACCAGGCACTCTCTCCTCTGCCTTCTTCTTAAAAAGAATAAAACCATCTAACTAAAGAAGTAGAGGATTTAAAACAAAGAATAACTGAGCATCTAGAAAAGCACAAAAATAACAGAATTAGTTTCTTTCATTGAAGCTTGTTCCAAAGAAATAGCTAGCACAAGCATTAAAAGGTGCCAGAACTGTAATACTAAAGACAATCACCAGCTCATTGTAAGAAAATAATGTACAGCATAGCTGCAATTATAATGGAATACCTGGGATGCAAACTAACCAAGAAAAAAAGCCAAAAAGAGTGCGTCACCAAAATGGAAAATCAGACTGGAAAATAAGATCAGCATGCTGAGATCAGATGCAAGCAAATTAGAACAGAAGAAAGAAAAGAAACTCAAGAATAAGAATACCCAAAAGTACCTGATCATGAAATATCAATTAGAAACAAGGAAGATTAAGGAAGCACTGGAAAGCAGCAAATAACATCTATAGTCAAGAAGATCAGCAGATATGAAGCTAAAATTACACACTATAGGCAGAATTTCCAATTTCAGTTGAGTCAGAAACCACCAATGGAGTGTCATCAAGAGTCTTGATGAAGACGATTGCTAGAAATACTTGGCCATCCTTGAACCTCACAATGACAAGCACACTGAAGTCAGGAAGAAGATTAATAGTAAACATCATGAAAGTGAATAAGATCTTAAAGTGGAAGAAATGCCATCAAAGCAGTTAACACCTGGCCAATTCCAGTCATTAGATACACAACTAGAATAGTGGACTGGACTCAGGCAAAACTAAAAGTCCTGGATACAAAGACCAGAAAAATAATGAATCATACACATAAGTTGTACAACCTGGTGAGGGCAGGGGGAGATATGTTTGAGTGGTGGCTAGGCAGGACAAATGACAAACAGAAGTTGAAACAGAAGTCCTGCTCTATTTTTAGAGAGATCAGGAAAAAAAAATGTTTGGGATTCCCTGTTGGCAGATCAATAAAGGACTTGAGTGAACCATCTCCCTGAGGAAATATATTGGTGTAGGAGAATATTTTTGCAATGTCCCTGAAGAATGGCTGAATTCACGCATCCAGGCTGTACTAAATGAACTGTGATGATGAAGAGACAGCAATCTGGCACAAATCCATTTGATATTAATATTGCTATACTCTATAACCAAGAAGAGGAAGACTAAGATAGACAAGTCAACTTAGTCAAGAAAATCTATATTAGACATATTTTGAAATCTTATTTATTAATGTCTTTGTTTGCTCAGTCTTATTAGGAAGACAGAAGATGTAGCTACAGAGAATGACGTGAAAGTTGGATTTGGATGAGAAGACATTCCTAGCCTGAGGGCAAGTCAGTGCAGGAGGTGTTATCCAAATGCTTAATGAGAGCTCCAAGCTAGCCAAGGCCAGCTGAAAATTATTGAATTGTATCCCCAAATGTGTAACGTATTGTGCAGCCTGTTATGCTACTCAAATCTTTTTGGACTGAACTCTGTGGCTTTTACCTTTTGAGGCCAAAATCAGGTTTAAAGAGGAAACAACCAATCAACCAACCCTCAAAACAACAGAAGTCCGTATCTTTAAGGAACCTCAATTATATAAATAGAGAATCCCATGCAATTGTCAGAAAAGTTTTCCACATCTATGAATTAGTTTAATAAATTCCTATGAGATTTTAAAAATGAGAAAGAGGCAGCACCACAAGCAGAAGAATCATAACAATTGGTACAATTGGAAAATTGGTACAATAGGACATTTTGAGAACTTATTTTCTTCACAAATTATCTTTCTACATTTAAGGGTTGTATGATTAGGGTTACTAAATAGGTTAGCACCAAACTCTTCAAATTAAGCACTAGGATCACGATGTGGCAATACTTCTCCAGGTAACATATAATGAATTATACAATCAATACTGGCAGGGTATATACAGAAAAACTTTCATGCTAGCAAATTCCCTATTCAATACTACTGGCCCAACACCCTATACAATATTTTTCTAAGTCAGCTTTAGTGACTAGGAGGGAATGTCTAACAATATACCCTGTTTCCCCCATAATAAGACATCCCCTGATAATAAGCCCAATCAAGCTTTTGAGCGCATGGCAATAAGGCCAAGCGCTTATTTCAGGGTTCAAAAAGAATATAAGACAGGGTCTTATTTTCGGGGAAACACGGTACCCTTTTGCAGAATAAATTTGCCGCCATGATGTCAGTGAACTAGAGATTCTAATGCATATGTTTTTTTGTTTTTCTAACATTCTTTATAGAGCATTTTCTATAGAAAGTTTGTCAACCTTTCTATCGACTTTAAAATGGCAACTTTAAAATGTGTGGACTTTAACTTCTGGATGCTGGCCAGGGAAATTGTGGGATCTGAAGTCCACATATTTTAATTTTCATGAAGTGAGAAACACTGGTCTAAAGTGATCAATGCTCTACCCACATAAGTCCACTTGTTCTGAGTATACAATTGATTTTTTATTGTTGCAGTAGAATCCTGACATCTCCAAGTGGCATGCTTTTTTTCTTTTCAACTGGCATTGCTTTATATATGAAATTATTG
The DNA here is from genome assembly GCA_032468215.1 of Stegonotus admiraltiensis. Lineage (NCBI taxonomy): Eukaryota > Metazoa > Chordata > Lepidosauria > Squamata > Colubridae > Stegonotus > Stegonotus admiraltiensis. The sequence continues at coordinate 63,546 of JANHZT010000984.1, forward strand.
TCTTGATTTTACTATCCAATAAAACAAATCTTTTTATACTTTTGATGCTGTTTTCTGTTGTATCTCACCTGCACTGACACCATAAGATATGCACAATAACAGTGGTGGGTTTCAAATTTTTTTACTACTGCTTCTGTGGGCGTGGCTTGGAGGTGTGGCGTGGCTTGGTGGGTGTGGCAGGGAAAGGATACTGTAAAATCTCCATTCCCGCCCGACTCCAGGGGAAGGATACTGTAAAATCTCCATTCCCTCTCCAATCCAGGGGAAGGTTACTGGAAAATCCCCATTTCCTCCTGATCAGATGGGACTTGGAAGGCAGAGAATAGATGGGGATGGGGCCAGTCAGAATTTTTACTAGCGGTTCTCCGAACTACTCAAAATTTCTGCTACCGGATCTCCAGAACTGGTCAGAACCTGCTGAAACCCATCTCTGCACAATAACACAGATGCAAGCATAGACAGGACTCACTTAATTAAATACTGTATGTATTAGTGTGTTAGTGTTTTATTTCTTAACTAGTTTTACAACCTAAATTGCTAGTTTTAAGTATTTAGGTGTTTAATATTTAACTATTTACACCGAATCATTTTATTTATTTCTATTGGCTTCTAGAAAATCTTAAGATTCTTAATTTGAGCCTTGAAGCTTCTGGTAAAAATTGCATTAAATGCTAACCAGCTACTGTAATAAAGGTAGTCAAATATTCATGATGCCATCTCTTTCATCTCCTACAGTCTTTAGGATATGCATCTACAATTTGGAGCCATCCTGGGCTTTCCTTTTGCATTCCATCCTGAGGTTATTTTAAAAACCATTCTTGAGGCTTTCCCAATTGCTTGTTTTTGAAGTGCTGTTTGTAGGTGGGTAGAGAATGAGGAGATTGGAGTTGATTATGAATGGTGTTCAAATCAGGGCAGTTTTTTGCTACTATATCTGAGAAAGACTCCTAACATTACAAAGCAAAAGATGAAAATATTACAAAGAGGTGTTGGGGAACTTAGGGCTGTTAATTATATTTCTAAAAATTGGTGTCACTGTTGCTGAGTCATCTTGGCATTTTATTTCTCTAGGCCTTCATAAAAGGGCCCAAAAATTCCAAACCATTTTCAAATGCTAATGAGAACATATTTTTATATTCTGACAGTACAGCATTCATTCCAATGTGCATTGCTTATTTTCAAGTGGATATTGTGACAATGTCTTTCTGCTTAGAATGTCTCTCTTCAAGCACCTTATTTACCTGATCTGACTCCAATGTGTGACTTCACACATTCCCCAGAATACTCATTTCAAGTGTCATAACTTCCACAAGAAGAAAGTTTCCAAAGTAGAAGAGGAGTTTGATTCTCTTGGCTAAACCTAATTCCTCTTTTACTTCATTGATCTTTTGAATTATTTAGTTTACGTGTACTTCTCTGATTCCAGGTGAGGTGTCAACTCTTCTGGCTCTATTTTGTTTTGATCTCTGCATTTCTTAAACATCATGATACATTGAAAGTTGTTTCTGTTCAAACTCATAAATCTTATAGTATGATTGGATATTCTTTTTTATATTATTTAACCTAGATTGTTTATATAATAAACATGTTTTAGTATTCTGCTAAAGTTGTTAACACGTTTTCCTTTTCATTCAGTTTGATGAGAAATAAAATCCTTTCTTTGGAAGGTCAGCAGTTCAGCTGTTCTAATCCCTAGTGCCGCGTAACGGAGTGAGCTCCCATTACTTGTCACAGCTTCTACCAACCTAGCAGTTCAAAAGCATGTAAAAAATGCAAGTAGAAAAATAGGGACCACCTTTGGTAGGAAGGTAACACCATTCTGTACGCCTTTGGCATTTAGTCATGCCGGCCACAGGACCATGGAGACGTCTTCGGACAGCACTGGCTATCCGAAGACAGCTTTGAAACGGAGATGAGCATCACCCCCTAGAGTTGGGAACAACTAGCATATATGGGAACTTTACCTTTTAATATTTTAAATGAAACTTGTATGTGTGTTTTTAGATGTTGCCTAAGTTATGAAACAGGTGAAAAATATGTGTGAATTTTTTCCCCATATATAATCATCTCTGTAATGATTTGCAACCCCAAGGTTCTGAAAAAAAAGTATTGTAAGGGAAACTATCACATGATGGAGAAATATACAATAGAAAACAACAACAACAGCATTCTCTGCAATTTCACAACAGTGAAACTGAAACATACTATTTATTTTTAAAAAATCCCAAACACATTCCAAAGCATCCTGTAGGTCAGATACAAAAACCAAAACATTAAGTTGTAGGTGCTCCATCACTGGAGGCTTTCAAGAAGAGTTTAGACAACCATTTCTCCAAAACTGTATAAGGTCTGCACAAGCAAAGATTGGGCTAGAAGACCTACAAGGTCCCTTCCAACTCTGCTGTTCTATGAGTCTGTAGTTCTATGTTTTTAATTAACTACAAAACATTTTGAAAATTAGAAGACAGATCAGAAGCTTTCATGTTTGGTTTATGCTACCTTTCACCTATTGTGCCTTGCTCCATAACTTTATATAATCTTATTTATTAGCTTCATTTATGCATCCCATCGCCAAACGATCCTTGCAGCTTATCTATGGATCTTCTTATATTTTCTTTCCATAACAGCAACCCTATGAGTTAGAGAGCTGAAATAAGATTGAGTGGTCCAGAGTCACCCATTAGGTTTTTCTTGTCTGAGAACAGGCTTCAATCAGTGTCACCTCAATCTCTGAACATGTTAAGCAGTGCGCCAATCTTCTCATGTTGGACTTTATAAATGTCCTTAGTTTTAATCCCTGGATTGATTTCATACTATTGGTTGACAGTCTGACAATGTTCTTGCGTAGGAATCCTTTTCACTTGACGTATAGACCAAAATAAATAAATAAGCTCAAACTGCCATCTCAGCAAATAGTGCTTTCTCTTTATACCTGGTCTGAAACTATCCTAAAAACTTTCATGGTGGCTTCTGTTCAAGATTTGAGAATGAAAACAAACAGGGTATATTGAGGTTGCCTGTAGTAGCAGTGATCTGAAATGAAGGGGAAATGAGAAAATGACAGAAAGAATATTTTAGAGATTTGTATAAACATGACAGTGCTATGGGGAACTGTGGAACTGAAATGAATGCTTAAATATTAGTATCCATAGAAAGAATGGTAAGAAAGGCATACATGTTGAATGAATATTGAAAAATGTTACAGCTGAAGATCTAGACAGTTAAAATACAGATGTGATTCATTTATGGAGTAGCTGTACAACATGTTTAATGTGAGTTTGTGAAAACTGTACTTGTTTTTGAGTGTGGGAAGCATCCTGTTATTCCTTATTCAGAGAGAAAAGTAACTAGAATGAATGGCAAAATTGTTTGATCAGTTTGTTAACTCTGCTTGGACAAATGTTGGACAGAAGTCTGATTGAAATAATTTGAGAAGTGACAATGAGTAAAATTTGTGAAGTACATTGTGGTTTTATGCCAGTCAGGAAGGGTGAGTCATTGGAAACATATCAATCTCTATGTAAGAGATATTTTCCCTAATATAAATGGCATTTTCCCTAATAATTGTAATGTATTTGGAAAAGTCATTGAGATTCTTTTATAGGGAACCCATATCACTTTGCATGAGCTTGTAAAGGGAAAAAAATGCAAGGAAATAAAAAACCCAAGGTGATGCCAAAAAAACAACAACTGGAAAAGTAACTGCTTAAATATATTAGGTGACCATAGTGACTTTTAGTAAATCAATATTTCAGGGACAATTAAGATTGTAAGACAATATTGCCTGTGGTTTGTACTCACTAGCTTGATTGAGCATTACCTGACAAAATAGCTGGTCAGTGGGAAAGTCAGAGAAAATTCTGGTGTGATATAACGTCTCTAGGCAGACAGAAGTGACTAGTAGCAGCACAAGACAAGGAAAAATATGCAACATTCAGTAAGGTTGTTATAGCTTCAGTGCTGAAAATTAGAAAGACATATATTTTGTAATTGGCATTGCTGACAAAGAAGTGGCACTAAAGTTACAGATGGAGTCAGAACTGATGCTGGAACAAGCCAGCCTGAATAGCTTGTCACTTGGAGCTCATTAAGAAGTAAAATGCAGATCAGGGAACAGCTGAGCAGCTGGGTCAGGTTGTTCATTGGCTAATTTAGCCTAAACAAGAAAGAGGAAAAGAATGAAACATGTTCCAGGAGAGTAAAAAGAAAGCAAAGCTCTGGCAGAAGGGGAGATGTCACCCACTTGATGCAGTGACAAAAAATTTGGAAGAAAGCTGACAAATAAAGAGAAGTTGAAGAAGGAAAGTGCAATGAATTAGATGGGATTTTTGGGGTGGGGGCTACCTTAAAATTGCTATTCAACGGAGAGTTCTTTGTTGGGCATTGTTACATTATATTTTAAAATCAAAGCTTGTCCTTGTGCTCAGAATATGTTTGTTGTTGGAATATTTTAGTTAAGTGCAGTAGATGCTGGATAAGGGTATTCAAATAAGGACCGGCCTATGTGTGACGACAATGCATAATGCTCTTTTATTAGTTTAAAATGAGAGGTGTATAATTGGAAACATGTGAGCCTTAAAGCTTTAGGTAAGTTGTGCAGCTGCTCCAAAATTTGCCACCCAACTGTTAATTTTAGGGTGATCAAAATGATTACTAGTAGGGGGAGTAACCATATGAACTATATTTACAGTTGTCAATTAAATTGTGTTGATTACCAATTTGTTTCAGGTCCAACATCCATGTGTTTGTGTTCAGGGCACTTTGGAGTCACCAGCTCCTATTCAGACTGGCTACTCACTAAGGTCTGGTGAAAAAGGTCATCTCTGTGTCTAAATAGCAGCCAAGATTCATTGGCACAGAAAGGAAAAAGACAATTAAAAATGTAGGATACCATATGAACATTGACTCTAAAATATCAATTTATGGAATTTCCATTTAGGAAGACTAATTATGTTATCTATTGAGCATGCTTTATATAATATTTTTCAAAGGTTTTTGGTTTTATCTTGTTCTTTTCAATTATTTTAATGTTGTAGTTATTTTAACTGTATTCAACTGAGACTATTCATGAGTATAAATGCACTAGAATGGTGAGACTGAAGTTGTGGGATATAAACTGGAATTATGAAACACAGAGGCATAGACCTAAATAAAAAGACTTGTGGATCCTTGACCTAGTTTAGCATTCTGATCTTGGAGTAAATAGGTAGTTCTTGGAAACTTAAAAAGAAGGTGTGAAGATGAGAGACAACACTTTTTGTTTGTCTTGAGAGTTCAGAATCTAGATTTGCTATTCTTTTCATCATCCCTAAGGAATGTATGGTTCTCCAAACAGTGGTGGGTTTCAAAATTTTTTACTACCGGTTCTGTGGGTGTGGCTTGGTGGGCATGGCAGGGGAAAGTTACTGTAAAATTTCCATTACTACCCCACTCCAGGGCAAATTTACTGTAAAATCTCCATTTCCTCCTGATCAGCTGGGACTTGGGAGGCAGAGAGTAGATGGGGCAGGGCCAGTCAGAATTTTTACTACCGGTTCTCCGAACTACTCAAAATTTCCGCTACCGGTTCTCCAGAACTGGTCAGAACCTGATGAAACTCACCTCTGCTCCAAACATTGACAGACTACGTTACCATTGGATGCAGTAGCTATGTCTGTGAGAGTCCTTTTTCTATAGCTTTTAGTACCACAACTGTGGCTTGGCAATAGTTCCTGGGAAAAAAAGATCTTGGAATTCTAGATGATTACAAACTCAATGTGATGTTGCTATACCTTTTTTAAAAAGTATAATTTTCAAATCCCAATAAATAATATCTCACTGTATTCTGTGTTTAACAGATTGCCATCTAAAATATTTTGCTTTCTGAACATCTACTATATGAAGGAACAGATTTGGAGAAAGGCAGTAAAGATGATCAGGAGATTAAAATTAAGTTCTATCATGACACACCTTGAAATATTTGGTCTTAAAAAGAGAAGAATGACGTAAGATAGCACTTTTCAAGGATATAAAGTGTTATTATATGGAAAATCATGCCAAGTTCTCTATATCCATGCCAGAGGCATGACATGGAATACCAGATTTGAATTACCATGTTTTTTTTAAAAAAGTTTGATAAGAGGAAGACCTCTACAGTCATTGAATACTACCCAGACAACAAGTATATTCACTGTATATATGAAAGCAAAAGTTAGACATAGCCTAATGGCTTCTTTGAACATTATGTTTCAATGGTAACCAAACCAAAATTAATCATAGTAGTCTGACAATAAGATCATTTTAATTTCTTGTACCTACATATCAGAATTCAGTTGACAGTGGAAAACCAAACTAAGGATATAACTTGCTTAATGAAGGCAGATTCTAGTTGGGCATAGCTGCAGTTTCTAAGCTAAACTTGAATCAGCTCTGTCAGAGCAGCCATAGTGTGAATGCGGACATGATTCAGAAAATGAAACTAGTTTCAAAATTCCCCTGGTCAATTCAAGCAAATAGACTTTTAGATGTCAACATGTAGAGAACACTAGTAGAATCTTCATACTATTGTGTGACCACACAACTTGAGCATCTGTACTCAAAATTAGAAGATGTCTGAATGGGAATTCAAATTAGTGAGACAAGTTTCCTACAATGCTTCCTTTCTGCCTTTCTGCTTTCCAACTGCTTGCTATACAGATGATTGACCTGATAAACTCAGCTTGTTGAGACGTGTTTTCTCTCTCTTTAGCCAAGTTCCATAATTTTCCAAGCCAGCTTCATGCTTCAAATGACAACTTAATCTAAGATTAAAAATGCCACAGTATTTTCAACAATAGCTAAACCCTGCTGCCTTGAGAAAAGGCTTTCATTGAAGTGTTCCGGGAGGAGGTCTTAAAAAAATACCTCCTGTTTAAATTTTTCTCCACAGGCTTCAAACAACTAAAATAGTTCTTTGGCTTCATAACCATTTTGAACTGAATAAATAGACTAATATTTCTAGAAAGGTGAAATGATATTTAGATTTGACAGAAACAGGATTTAAAAGCGGAGAGCTTTCTCCTATGTGGGAGCTGCTATAATGTTCTATTATCCCTGCAGGAATGGAGAGAAATTCTTGTAAATATTACTTATTTAACAGAACATTCTTCAACAACCTATCAAACTACTTAGCAATATCATAGGAATAAATCATGGGAGACTGGTGAGTTAAAATTATTAACACTGTCTTAATTTTACTCAATCAGAACATTTCCTTTCAACAACGAGGTTTCTGGATTATAGATCTCTTAAATAACTCTGTGCAAATGAGAGACAGCAACTGTACTTTATTGCAGTATGTGGGGATTTTTTCCCCCTAGACTGCTGATGTTAAATATCTTTGGGTGTAGGGAGTGTTAGATTTTAGCAGAAAATATCTGAACATTGTATGTCATTACATTTAATGATAACGTCCAAGCCATAATATGATCCTATGTTAATTTGCAAGAAAGGGGAAAGAATAATTTTAGTGACTCGTGTCCACAACTTAAAGATTCTGCTCATCCATATATGGGTTGTTTTGTGCCTGAGGGAAAGAAAAAATAAAATTAGTAGCAATCCTTATAAATTATAGATAGAAATTTATATTGCATTGACTTCACTGTTGGGGGAAAAAGGATGAATGCCTCTCAGTGAAAGGTGTAGGGAAGAAAATATCTAGAAGAATCCAGTGCAATATCATATTAGCAATATTAGACAAATTTAATATCCTCTGTTTTTCTGTGTTTCTCTATATGCATTCATACTGTACATTTACTGTATATTGCAAGTTTTCTTCAAATGCTCATAGTAGCACACATAATTTGCACCACTTCCATTTTATTCTTACAATTATGTTATCTGAAGCAGGGGTTTCAAACTGGAGGCCTGTGGGCTGGATGCATCATGTGCAGGCTACATCCACCCCAGCTCCACAAAGGCAAAAATGTTGCGATATATCACATGATGGCACATGATGCGATTGAGTTTGACACACATGCCTTAGAGAGTTGATGTTGTGGCCTGTTGGCTACTGGCCCCTCCAGCAGCTGAATCAGAGGAGGAGGAAGTGTGGTAGTCAGAGTCAGCATCAGGGCAACCTGGGCGCTTTGAGGGGGAAGAGGGAATGGAGCTGGCAGAGAGAGACAAAGAGAGAGAGAGAGAGAGAGGTGCAGCCTGGACCGTCAGATGGAGAGTCAACAGCCAGCAGTTCTGGAGGTGGTTGATGAAGAAGAGGAGGAACAGCTGGGTCCAGTGCCTGATGCACGGATGTTCAGAAGGCAGAGAAGAGGAGAACAGTGGAAAGCTGTGGGCTGATCATGGGGAAGAAAGAGCCACCCCTGCTAGCGAGGCCCTACCCTAGGTCTGGGGATAAAAGGCAAGGGGTGGAGATGAACAGGTGTGGCAAACGACTATTCATCTTCCAGCCAGCCAGACTTATTACCCTGTGAGAGAAACTTTTTCCTGGGGCTGCCAGCATTCCTAATAAAGGAATCTTTTGAGTTCATGTCAGAGGGTTTGTCATGTTTGGGAAGCTGGGTCAGAAAAGTTGATTAGGCTAAACTAGGATGACTTGCTCGAAATATTTCTCTGATCTTTATGAATAAGTGGAGATTTGAACAGTCAAACATTTAGACAAGATGAGGTAATATTCATGTGCCAATAAACATGTAGCTTTGGAGAAAGAAATTATATACCCCAATTAAATTAGGGAGAAAGGAGGAAGAGATATGCTACCACAGGTGGTGGCAGAACTTCTGCCTGATCAATGTGTCCTCAGCTAAGGAAGGGAAATGGGTAGATAAAGGCGTAATTTAACAATTACAGATATGTGACCTATAATGTTATTGAAACACTACCAAGCCAACCAATCAGATGAATGGCTTAGAACATCATACATAAGAAGAAGTAGCTAATCATCCAATATATGATGGCTGACAGCGCTATTTCCATCTCCTTTCCCCACCCCTAAAATGAAATAAATTCAAAGAACTAGGAAAGAAAGCAGTTTTAGGTCTCTTTTTTAAAATGTCAGTAGCATATGATTTGGCACTTTTCACCAAATCTGTATCCTTTCATGCTTAATCTCCCTTAATCTTCAATCTACTTATCTCACCCATACCATAGTTCCTGATAGCCTCTGCCTTCACTCTGTCTGCAGTTCTTCAACTCTTTCAGTTCTCCTTTCATTTCCCTAAATTGCATTCATTTTTCCCATTTGTATACCTAAAAGTGTTAAAACACACTTGCCCAAACATTTTAGGGAGATATGCCCAATCAATACAATAAACTCAACTCAGCCTAAAACTGTTGAGGATCTGGATATGCTGCTGCACCCACTTGCTATTAGTCTCTTGACATATTACGCAGAGTGTTTTCATTGTATCTTACAAAGTATATATGTAATTGTGATAACCGCACATACATATTCCTCAGACTTTTCAAGCAGAAGCAATATGTCCCTTTGAAAAAAGACTAAACATACTAACAAACCATACCAGTATGCCTGCCTGACCATACTAGCAGATGATCTAATAACTGATCTCTTCAGTCTTTATTAAACTTTTTAAATATTTCATTTTAAGGTGAAGTAGGAGACTTTCTGTATTGATTCAGCAAATAACTTACTGTATCTCTAAGTCCTTTGCTTACAACTAGAGTTCTCCTGGGACAGTGGTAGGCAAACATGGCTCTTTCACACCCTGTGGACTTCAACTCCCAGAATTCCTAAGACAGTTTGGCTGTCTTAGGAATTCTGGGAG
>JANHZT010000984.1:116699-126724 GCA_032468215.1 Stegonotus admiraltiensis
CCACCTTCTTTATGATAGCCCCTCAAATATTGTTAGACCGATATCAAGTCACCCATAGTCCTTCTCTTTGTTAGACTACACATACTCAGTTCCTGCAACAGTTCATATGTTTTAGCTTCCAGTCCCCTAATCATCTTTGTTCTTACTCTATGCACTGTTTCTAGAGTCTCAGCATCTTTTTTATATCATGGTGATCAAAACTGACACAGTATTCCAAGTGTGATCCTACCAGTGCAGTTAAAGCATTACTGACCCTTCACATTATTTTGATAGTATCCCTCTCACATTTATGGCTGTTTAGCCAGGTACCACCTATTCTATACCCATGAGTATGATTTTTCTTGCCTCAGTGGTTTTCCCACCACTGAATTTCATTTTTATAGGGCCTAGAGTTAGTTTCGTTGTTTCATTTTCCCAGCTCATTTTCAGCTGTCTAGAACGGTGTGATCAGCACAGCACAGGTTATTGAGTTTCTTCCTCCAATTTTGAAACTAATCTAATTTTGAAAACATGATAGCAGCCTTCCAATACACGAAGGGTTGTCATAGAGCAGAGAATGTAGATTTATTCTCCCCAGCACCCGAGGGTAAGGCAAGAGCAGTGAAAGCTTTACAGTGATAGAGCAAAACTTGAACTAAGGAGGGATTTCCTGAGTGTGAGAACTATTAAGCCATGGAACAGCCTCTTCCTGTAGTTGAGGTTTTCATTACTAGAGGTTTTTAAAAGATTAGACAGCAATTTGTCCATAATAAAATGAAAATTCCTAAAGTTGGCAAGACCTTCTAGATCCCTTCCAATGCCATAATGGAATGGGACGGGACGGGACAGAACAGAATAATTCTTTATTGGCCAAGTGTAATTGGACACAACAAATTTGTTTCCGGTGTATAAACTCTCAATGTACATACAAACAACAAAGCATACCAGTTTGAGTATGATGTTGGACCTTCCTGAGTCCAGAAATCTTAGATTTCCATTATTCTTTTATGTCTGTTTCCATCTTCAGTGTTCTTAAAGGCTTCATTGTAATACTGTTTCCTTTTTTCTTCTAACAGTTTTCTTACAAATTTTTGTTAAGTTATTTTCCAAGATCTTTGATTTTCTTTGGCTTTGGCTTCTCTCTTAATCTTGGCAATTTCCACAATTGTTCTTTCATCTAGCTTCTTGGTCTTCGGCAGTTGCTTTTCATTTTCATCCTTACCAGCTTCTTTTATTCCATTGTTCCCTTTGCCTATCAACCAGGTTCAGAACTTCAAAGCTATTTCTAATGTTCTCATTGAAAATGGTAAGTGCATGATCTAGATCATATTATAAAAGCTGGTTGGTTTTGTTCTGCTTAGCTTTACTTGGAACTTGCACATGAGTAATTTTTTATCTGTTCCACAAACTTGAATTGAAAACTAAACCTAACAATGATATTTGTGTGGCCATTTCAGTGGGCAGAGGGCAGTGCCCATTTTGACTACTACCTTGGTAGAATTTATTTAAAAAATAGATTTGTAGAGTTACTATAGTAGTCTCCAGAGTTGAGAAGGGAGATCAGAACACACCTTCTGTTGAAATTGTGCAGCTTGGGTAAGGCTAATTCTTTCCAACACATTTCTACAGAACATACTCAAATGACTCTCTGCCCAAGTGAGAAGGTCAAATGCACAAATATTTTAAGAATCACAGTTATGAATAAAAAGTATATTCAAATAAAAAACACCTGAAGTCTGCATTTTTCCATCTTCATTTTTGAGAGTATCTCCTCTTATGTTTTAAACCAAATACACAACGATAGGGTGACTTAAGTGTTTATCAACTTACAGTTCATTTGAATGTATCTTGAAAAACAGATTACACACTGGCATTGTAATCCTGGGTTTTTGTAAAAAGAAACATGAGTCACTTCCCTTGAAAACAAACCATGAGATCTTACAAGTACACCAAAGTAGTCATTCTGACATCACTGATTTACAATTATAACCACTGCAGACTGAGACATATATAAATCCTGTTAAATTAACAGGCTTAAGCATAACTAGTGGCCAAACCTTGAGCTATATATCATGTCATTCTCCTTCTATACCAATGGTGTCCAACCTTGGCAACTTTAAGACTTGTGGACTTCAACTTCCTTGGCTGATTGAGACATTCTGGGAATTGAAGTCCACAAGTCAAAGTTGCCAAGGTTGAACACCACTGGTCTAGACTATCAACTGTGTTTTCCTTTTGTGAGATGCACTGCCAGTGACAATTAATGTATACCACTGCTATGGAAAATGAATGCCATATCACTCTCAGCTGTGGCTCAGAGCCAAAGAAAGTTAAACAAAAGTGGTGGAAAGGAGTAGGCTAGGTCTGCTCAGCCTAACAATAATATTTGTGTGGCCCACTATTTAGCACTAATCATCCCCTGGTCTTGCATTTTTAGAAGGAAAATTAAAAGGAGGTTCACTAAAGCATTGGAGGACTTTTATTGTCCAGTGACTTTGCTTGAAAAGCTGCAACGTATACATGATCTTTTTGATCTGACCTCTCTAAAGAAAGTATTTTAAACCTCTTCACAAAAGTATAGTTTCCAATGCACTTTGGGAATGGGAATTTTTAAAACTGAGTATAGGCATATTTCATGTATATGTAGGACAAGTTAAAGGAACTGATTTTGCATGAACTGGCAGCGGCTATTTACAATTAAGAAATAATGGATTAACTACTGTATCAAGGACAATAGTATCTTCCGAGATTTAGGCCACAGAGGGAAGAGTTCACTCAGAATTTTAATTCTATTTATTCAGCTTTACTCATGCCAGAAACATGATATGATAATAGTTTCTCTCAATATCTAAAGAGGGCTTTTAGCTTATTGCCAAGAAGCCCTGGTTTACAATTGGATTCATGTGGGAAGATTTCTAGATTCAGAAAGTGCAACTTCCAGGTAGATTTTGTTTTTTGTTTTTTTGCAAACAAACAATCCATCTCTGACTCTTTGGAAAGACAACACAATTATTTGAGGAGAATATTAACGATTCTTTTTCAATTTTGGAATGCTTTTGCTCAGGAAACAAAAAAATGACCTTGAACTACACAAATTTATTCTTCACAGCAAATGCTAAGTCAAAATTACGTCTCAACAGTTGGAAGAAGATCAAAGTAATTTTCTCTTAAAATTGCTGTTTTAAACGATTGTTCACCCTTACCACCTTGTAAGAAAATGATTTATACAAATTGAAACTCTAATGGAATGGCAGGCCTCTTTCTTTCCGCTCCGATACTTCACAGTGCACAGACATTGCCATCCCCAATTCATTTTAATCAGCTGAGTTACTTAACCTTGGAAGGAGTAAAATTCCACATCCAAAACTGAACTCGTGATGTACTCCCAGATTTTTAGAATATGCTCTGGGAAAAATTAGAATTATTTTCCTGCTTGCTAATATGGGAATGTTCTTGCACAAATAGGTGACAAGTAGTTGGAGCAAAAAAACAATGTAGACTTTCAAGACTAAACACAACATTGTATAAAAATAATTTTTTTAGGATGACACGTTTTTAAGAAATATATTATTCAATTAGAGCATTAGCAACTGATGATTCTGTTTTAATTTGTGGAGCTGTGGCTTGGGGTACAGATTTTATTTATTTGGCCAAGTCACCATGAGTAATAACAGCCACAATAATGAAAGGAATAGTGAAAGGAAAAAAATAATGACAGGAAAATCCATCTTAGTTCTTGCTAAATTGTTCATTAACCTATAGTTCAGTAATCGTGTTTGCATGGCTCATTCAACTGGACTATGAGGTTGGAAGAGAAATCTGTCTCATAAATGATCTGCTTAACTAGGTTAACTAGAACATCTACCTCTTATCAACTCCTACTACTAACAAACAAATTATAGGAGAGCAAAGTATCTTTTCTGACATTTGTCACTGGAACAATATACTCCACTTCTGGACCTGTTTTGTTTTTCCTGTCCTGGGAGTTAAATTTGGAGGTGTACAGAAGGTAAGAATCAATAAGATATTGGTAAGGAGTGACATACCATCCCAATTGTGCTACTTTAGATTGTTTTCCTCTATGTGAGTTTTTTTTTTAATTAAAATTGGGGTGGGGGGGAGAGAGAGGTCCTTTGCAGCAGTGAAAGAGCTATAGGAAATGGCAACAGCATGGCAGAAACAGCCAGTGCACAGAGATGAGTCATTTAATTTAGGGAGAGGATGGCAAAGACATCTGTAACATTGAATTATTGCTTATTATCTTTTAAAATTAAATTGAGCAATTTGGATACCAATTAAACCGGAATAGTATATAACAAATAATAATGATATGTTGAAAATGGGTATGACAGCCCTATTCACTGGATGAACAGACATCATTCCCTGAGTAGCATTAAGAACATAAGGATATAGGGAGTGTGGGAGGATTGGCTGGTACCCTTGGCTCACCTAGTCCAGCAGTTTGTTCTTAAGAGTGTCCAAAATAGCCCAATAGTCTTCCAGCAGATAGTCTTCAAAGGTAAGCACAACCACCCTCAAGGTTATATAATATAAGACCAATTCTTTTTGGAAACCAGCTATGCTGAATTCCCTTGTGGTAGGAAATTCCAAAATTTAATTATGATCAGTTGCTTCAATGCCATCAGCCTCAGGAAAAAAAATGAAGGCAAAAAATAACCCACCACAAATTGGAAATTGAGATTAATCTTGGATTAAAAAGATGATGGCCATGATGTCTCATCCTATGATAGTACCTAACCAACTTTGAAGTTTGTTTATTTTTATTTTGAGGCCACATAATTCCATAGGCAGCTTACAGATAAAAATTAAAAGGAAAAAAAATACTAAGAGAGAAAAAAAAGCAAATGACTAGAAGCCAAAGTTCAAAATACCAAGCAGCCAATAACCAACTAAAGGGATTTGATTCTGAAGCTAGCTCAGCAGCTGAGAGAAGTTAAAATGGGAAAGATTAAAATAGGTTTAAGGTATTTGGCATTTGGATGAGTTTTCCTTAGGGAATTTCAGAATTGTTAAGCTAAATTGGGAAAGTAACACATCTAGGAAGATGGGGGCTGCAAAATATTGGTATACTTGTTGGCAAGAAGACTGAATGATGTGTTTTTGTAGTTACCACTAGTTGGGGTTTTTGTTAACCTTTGTCAAAGCACTTTGGCTGATCTCAAGAAGCTAGACTCAACTAATAGCTGGATATATAGCCACCAGGAAAATTCAGTCCTGTAGACTAGATTGGGAAAGCATTTTTTTCCCCAGAAGTCAATAGATAAGAATGTTTGTGTTGTTGCTAAAAGAGCTACTTGGACCTGGCTATGTAATAGTTAGCCACTGAGCTTTGACTTTATCTTACAATCATGGTCAAGTACTTCCACATGCTCAGTGTAAACACAAGAGTACGTGGCAGACATGTGAGAATATAATCACACCAATGACTTATGAACTTGTGTCAGTTGTCTTGATGCAAATACATGATTGCAACATTTGCAGGACAATGTCATTGCCTGCATGTGGTCATTGTCTTTTGGATGCTGCTGTGGAAGCATTAAAAAAAATCAAACAATAGCAAACTGCCTCCCTGTCCTGTACCTAAATTATAAAGAGAATAATTCAAAGTATACTTGGTATACTTCTGAAATCAACATGATGAATTGTATCTGTATGTTCTATTTGCCAAAAAAAAAAGTTACCTTTATGTAAATCCATGTAGGATTGAGCTACAATTGCCTATTTGTTTGAAACTCTTTTCTAAGAACATAAATATAAATTTCTCATATATTCACATATTCTCATTATGTGCAAGTAAAACTAAGTGGACCAAAGCACTTTCTTTTATAGTTTCTATTTTGCTGGAATAATGAAAAATAACTTTTTTTCTGTGTTATATTCTCTATCACAAGACTAAATACTAACTAGCATTCATACTGTTCGGTATCCTTCTGTCCTGGCTTCTACAATGTACTGTAATTATGATTTAACATTAGCAGATAACAGATTCAAACACTTTCTTGCTCAAAAGAGAAGGATGTGGATGTGGATGTGGAAGTCTGAGAGATAAAAACCAAAAATAGGAACAGAAAATTATGCATTACTGTATCTATGTCTAAGTTGATATATTTATCCTTTCCTCAATATCTGACTTATGTTCCTTGAGTGATATTAGGACTAAGGTCTTGGGCATTTCAGCATTTCAGATTCAAGGTGTTGGTTAACATCTTTAAAGTGCTCCATGGCTTAGGGCCTGGTTATTTACGAGACCGCCTTCTGCTACCAAGGGCCTCCCACCGACCAGTGCGTTCCCACAGAGAGGGGCTCCTTGGGGTGCTGTCAGTTAGACAGTGTCGACTGGCAACACCCAGGGGGAGGGCCTTCTCTGTGGGCGCCCCTGCCCTCTGGAATGAACTGTCCCCAGAGTTAAGGAGGATCCCGGACTTGCGCACCTTCCATCAGGCTCTTAAGACCTTACTTTTCCAGCAGGCTGGGCTAGCTTAAATTTTAATTTTGTTTTAAATTTTTACTAAATTTTATGGGGTAGATTGGGGTTTTAATATATATGGCCATTTTATTTAATCTATTTTAATTGGCTTTTAACTTTGTATCTATGTATATTGATATTTTAGTTTGGCTGTTCACCGCCCTGAGTCCTTCGGGAGAAAGGGCGGTATAGAAATTTAATAAATAAATAAATACATACATACATACATACATACATACATACATATTGCTGTGTGGATCTCATTTACCAGTCTCCATTAGTTGATATCATCTTAAAATATAAATGTCTACACAATGAATGAGTCCTATTTCCCACAGTCCACAAATAGATCTTGAGGGCAGTTCGAAGCTATGTCCCTGAGGGAAATGCCATCTCCTAAAGAAAGTTAAAATAAACTAACAATTTTACGACTTCATAAAATTGAGACATGTTAATGGTTAAAAAAAAAAATCAGGAAGGACTTTTTAGGTATGTAGTTTCTTCTCTCATTGCTATTTATCTATAATTAGAACAACAATTAAGTTGGACATATAACATTTGGAAAATATGCAATTTACCTTTTTAATCTTGGTAAATAAATTAAGTAAGGTACAATATATGTTCTATCTTACTTAACTTGTGTAAGATAGAACAACCATGAGAAAATCCAGAAACATTTCATTAAAACCTATGTGTATTCTCATCAATGGAAAAAGACCAGGAGAGCATACCCAGGGATTGCACCATCTTTTCAGCCTCAGGGTACATTATTAACCTTATTTTCCTCGCATAATGCCAACTCCTGACACAGTGTGGTACTCAAGAGGCCTGACAGTATAAGTGATGGAGCAAAGTCCCCCAAAGTGCCTCCACCTCAGAAAGTCCCTCAAAGTGGCCTCCACCACTCAGGAGGCTTCTAATTAGGATGAAAATTCCCTCCATATGTGCAGCAGCTCATTTGCACAGGCAGTGCTGACCTACATTTTCAAGGGTGTTGGGTACCCAACGTTCTCCCTGACAGCAACCATATGTCTTATCTGTCCCCCTCCAGCGTGTTTATTCCTATACTCCTGGCTAAAAGCCTGGGGGTGGGGGAGAGAGGGAAGCTAAGTTAAATGATGGTATTCTGGTTCCAGCTACAGAAAATTACCATTAAGCTCCCAGAGAGGAGTCAAACAACTACTGGTGGCCCCACTTAATTGAAGATGACCATGGCAATTTATAGACCATTCATTTACAGTGTGAGGTTTTTATAAGCTCAGGTTTCAGTTTGATCTACATTTTTATGACTGGTTCGTTTTCCCCCAGGGCCCCAGATAAAAAGGCTCCTGGCAAAGAACTGCCTGCCCCTTTATCAGTGGTACAGTCACAGGTGCCTGACTAATAATCCGTGTTGCCGTAGTTGGGAGTTTACTTTTTATATCCTATAGAAGTGGTAAATAATATTGGGACAAAATGAGTTAGGATACTTAGGATTCACTGTAGCAAAGAGAATCAGAACAACAAAGGCACTCTCACTGATGAAATTGGAAATGTTTTTTTTTTAATTAACACTTCTAATTAGAATTTAACATCTCACTAGCTTCGTATGGGATTTTTCGCTTCCTTAACCTCACGGAAACCTATCTATTGGTTCTAAATAGGCAGTCACTTACCATGCACCACTTGAGGATTTCAATTAATCCCAAATCCTCTAACTTTGGTGTTTGAACTTGCATTTGTCTCTGTGGGCCGTTCTTCCATTCCCCCACCCGTTTTGTTTCTTTTAAAATGTCTGCTCAAAAACTTTTTTCTCCTCTTCTCTTCTCTTTTAGTTTTCTTTCTCTTGCTCTGTGGAAAAGTGTGAATGTATGTGGGTGAGCAAGACACAAAGAGTGGGAATGTGTGACTGTATGTTTGTGAATGTATGTCTGTGCAACACAACACAAAAAGGTAATGCATGCAGGTAAGTAATACATTCAATTCAACTTATCATCTAGCAAATCATAGGCACCCTCTATAAAGTCTTGGATTTGTCCAGTTAAACCAGAGGTGAGATACTATGTCCCTTTTATGGCTTGTGGACTTCAACTCCCATGGCTGGCTCAGGAATTCTGAGAGTTGAAGTCCATGAGTCATAAAAGGGACATAGTTCCCCACCTCTGAAATGAAAGGAAATGGTCCTGAAGAAGATTAATTGGAAAGCATGTGCCCATGGTAGGGTAGGATATCAAAAAAGTTAAGATGGTAAGTAAAATCATGTGACTGAAACCCTGCCCCTTTTTACATACACTGCAGATTCAACACACATTAAATGGATGGGGTTTCATTCATAAGATTATGGCTGTCAATTTTTAGACACTCCTTGTGGATGCCTCTGAATAAGATAAAATTAAGCGGAACTTTGGAGAAGGAAATCAGATATGTTTGTGCTTTCTTATAGCATAAAAAAAGAATATTCATTTTCAGCAATTCTGAAGGATACGTCAAAAGGATTCTTGGATTACTGATCAAGTATAAGTTAAAAGTATCAGATCACACACATTAAATTCTTTCCTGGTTGTTGTGAAGATACCTGTTGTATTGAGTACAGAAGTATGAAGCCAAACATGTTTTCCTGAGGTCTAGTATTCTGACTGATGGAGGGTAGAGAACTGAAATTGATTTGTCTTTTTCTCCCACTGTATTGTATCTGCGTGTTGGGGCTTGTCTTTGTATTTTAACAAAGTTTTAACTCCACATGCCACCTTAGATCTTGACTTTTAGGGCTTTATAAATAAAATACATTATTAAATTATTATGCCTGCTAAAATCAAAACAAGGAAGGGGGTTTTTTTTGGTAACTGATTTGTTCTGAAAACTTTCAGGCAATGGAAAGAAGACTGCCAACCAAGAGCGTCAAAAGAGTACGTGCCTCCAAATTAGCATTTCATCAAAAAAGACAATATAATATAAAAAGATAAACTATCCAATGAAAAAGCTGGAGGGAAAAAAGTTAACTTGGCTTCAGAAAGATAATAATGTTTGAACATATCACAGAAAGGTGAAGGTGATGTTAAAAGAAGCACAACCCTCTTGTGGCAAGGAGAAATATAATCTCCAATTTTCCAAAAATGCTTATCCACTGGAAAAAGAGCTTTAGTTTTACCATCACGTTCTTAGACTGCCTTCAGAATTTCTTTTTAATTGTATTTCTTAGCTTCACTTGTTATAAAGTGGTAACTGTGCATTGTGTTTCCTTTCTGTTAAACTTCTTTCTCTCACTCTTCCCCCCACCATTTTTTTTTTGAAATTTAATTTATGTGTGGAAAGAACGTTCACCCATCTGTAAGAATTTGGGGAAAGAGATTTATTTATTTTCTATCACTTTCCCTCCTGGTGTTTTGCAAAGCCATCAAAACAACCCTTTTGCACCTCAGTTTTTGATTGTCTAATGGTGGCCATTGTGGGGGGAGAGGGGGCAATGGGACAGAAGACACTTCTCTCCCTCTCTCTTCTCTCCCTCACTCTCTCTCTCTCTCTCTCCCTCCCTCCCTCCCTCCCTCCCTAAAGACTTTGCTTTGCAAAGGGGAAGAATAGT
>JANHZT010000984.1:261447-274426 GCA_032468215.1 Stegonotus admiraltiensis
GTGTAAATAAAGGAAGCCTGAATCCATGACCTAGTCTCAGACTGATTTATTGGGAACGATCCTCCCGAATTGCAACATTCCTAATTCTTTCTTTGGAGAATTTTTCCATAGGAGAATGCTGGTAACAAACCAATTGAAAGAAGAACCCAAATAAGTAGGCTTCTACTGCTATTTCTTCTTTATTCAAGACTCCCACACCTTCAAAAGAGTAAGCCTCTCATAAAGAATCACATAGGATCAGGGGTGAAATTCAGCAGGTTCTGACAGGTTCTGGAGAACTAGTAGCAGAAATTTTGAGCAGTTGAGAGAACCAGTAGTGAAAATTTAGAGTTAGTTCGGAGAACTGGCAAATACCACCTCTGGCTGGGCCAGGGGTGGGTTCTACTTACCTTTACTACAGGTTCGCATCAGGATTATGTGCATGTGCGAACAAAGCAAGCACACACGCCTTGCTTCTGCACATGCGCAGATCGCCGATTATGACATCTGGAGTAGTGGGCGGGGCTGCCCACCAGTTTTACTACTGGTTCTTGCGAACCAGTCTGAACCAGGGGCAAGCCACCACTGTGCTGGCCCCAGAGTGGGGTGGGAATGGAGATTTTGCAGTATCCTGCTCCTGCCACACCCGACAAACCACGCCCACCAAGCCACACCACACCCACCAATCCACGCCCACAGAACTGGTAGTAAAAAAAAATTGGATTTCACCACTGCATAGGATCCTTTGTTGTCCAGAAATATTTCATTGCAGCCTACCTTTATATACTCCCACGCCTTTTAGCGACAGAGATCTGCTACCTTCTAAACATACATTCAAAAACTTTTCTTCTCAAGTAAAGGAAGAGAAGAAGGAAGCATAGCTCATGAAGGGATCTTCATGTCATGGTCTATTCTACTGTGAGGTTTTGCAATCGAACTACTAAACATTTTGTACTCATGAATCTTCAGTAGTGAATGTTTTAAAAAGCTATAAATCACAGTATGCCATTCTGTTGAGTTTGCATACTAAATTGACTGACATACTTCCATTCTCAAAGAATTCACTATTAAGTTACAATCATACATGTGAAACTGATATGGAGGCATCCAGATGAAGATTTCAAAGTGGATACATCCACCACTTTCTTCAGTTAACTTTACTTCTTGCAGTCAACATGTAACCTCACAAGTAAAACTGATCCTCAAAGCCCTCTGTTAACTATCTGTCATTGTATTTAACATGAAGAAAGTCCACAAACAGCTTCCAGACTCTTATAAACTGATTTAATCCATTGTCTCTAAGCAATGCAATTAATTTCACTATCTCTGCCAGTCCCATCAATTTTAAAGTCTATTCTTCAGTAGTTGGCAACCTCTTTTCTTTCCAATGCTTAACATAAACTTTACTTCTTGCTTTGAAAAGGAAAAACATCTCAGAAATCTATCTTTCTGTCCTATCTTTAAATGACCATTTACAAAGAATCAAATTTATATTTGGCTGCAAAAAATACATTTGTTTGATGCTCTCTCTTTCTGCAATGAAATACCTACCTTTTCTGACACTCAAAAAGTGTTGTGCATGAAAGGGGGTTATTCTAATAAGAATAAAAGATTCCATTAAAGGTAATATTCTTGAGGGAAAGTATTAAATGATATGTGTTTCTCTTGCTGAGGCACTGCTTTAACGGATCATGCTCCCACTCATATTTTAAGGCATACTTGTGAATATAATTTTATAGAGTAACACAAAATAGATATCATTTTATTTTTGCTCTTAGTAACAAGATAGTTTCAGAGAAGAGAGAAATAAATCCCAAAGCACTTTCATGTTGTAGCAATTATTAAGATATACACATACAGATACTGGATATAAATATTTTCTTCTTGTGCCACATATTGAAACAGAAACTCAAGAAATCCTTGGGTTAAAAATATTGAATGTTACAAAGATATATAGATTATGCTTTAACATTTCATACAATTGTCAGTGGGATTTGAGCCTTGGTGGTGCAATGGTTAGAATGCAGTATTGCAGGCTATCTCTGCCGACTGCCAACAAGTTCGATCCTGACCAGCTCAAGGTTGAGTCAGCCTTCTATCCTTCTGAGGTTGGTAAAATGAGGACCCAGATTGTTGGAGGTAATATGCTGATTCTGTAAACCACTTAAGAGAGGGCTGTAAGGCACTGTAAAGTGACATGTAAGTCTAAGTACTATTGCTATTGTTATTTGGATGATTCAGAAGATAAGAAGGTGTGATTCCAACCAGTGGTGGGTTAGATTTAATTAGTGCATATTATTATATTTTTTGTAAAAAATCTCACTGTCACTAAGAAGAGATGGCATATACATTTTTCAAATACATTTACAAAATCACATGATTACAAACTTTTGACTGGATCCACCCAAGCACTTTTGATCCATACCTTTCCTACCAGTACAATTTTCCAAGGTGATTTGTTTACATTGTTGACTGTTGAAAAAAAATGCTTTCCCATCTACAGCCTAGAATGGTGTCAGGCATTTGTCATCACAGTGTTTTTCCTGTGGAGGTTCAAGAAATTAGATCCAACTCAGATGTTATGTCAGAAAGTTCTGATGGCAGCTGCTGAACAAAGGGATTTTGAAGATCTGGGGAAAACAAATGTTCATCCTTTGGGGCAGTGCCCATCTTGAATACATATTGGAAACAGGAAGCTTGAGAGTCTAGATGGATTTGAAATAAGAATTTTGGATTAATTATAGGAATCCATTCTATGGGAAAATGCTTTTGTTTTGAATTCTCTTTTTAAAAAATGATTGGATGAGACTTTGAAGGTTGGACACTAGAGGGAACCAAAAGGAATGAAAGATTAAAATGAAAAGAGAACACTTAAATTAGACTTACTAATGCAGAATGAACCAAAACATTTTAACATTGGATATATTAAAGGATATTTTTGAGCAATGGACTCAGAAATTAATTTTAAGAATGTCTTCCTCTATAGATAGACTGTGTTTCAAAGAAACTATGAAAGAGGAACAGGTTTTACTTGACAAGATTAAGACTGATTTGAAAGTGGATTTCAAAACAATAGTCTACAAGAATATGGAAAAAGATGCTACACTAGACATATAAAATGTCAGCCTGATGTCTTAAAATATTAGTGTTTTTATCTTTTTAACTGAACTTTTAATAACATTACTATAAAATTAGTAATAAAAATTTCTTCAAATTAAAGATAACTTATAATTAAGCAACTGCATGCATTATTCAAAGTCTTTATACTTTGTAGATTAAACTAGATATAGTTGAGCATATCTTTCTCCAAGAACTTGCTGTTTTGCAAGCTGTTGAATGACAAAATACTGTTTAACTCTTTCTCTTCCTATCATCTATTTACTCAGAGTTACTTCTCTAGGTTTCATACATTATAATTGAAGATCTCATATCTTTTATGCAGTGATAATAGTTACAATGTCTGATAGACTAAATGTCAACATAGAATGTCTTCCCACATACCATTAGGAAAAGTGCTGAAGGACAAATGCAATTCAGTTGTTATTATGGGGAGAAATGTGTTCACTCCTCTGAGCAATGTCATCTGAGAAATGAGACTTTTATTTTTAATTATCAGTTTCTTCCAATCCATAATTTATGATTAACCATATATGATCATTTTCTCACTTAAGACCACAGACTTTTCTCCCATGTAATGCACTTTATTTACATCTGGTGCCTATTGCATTTCATGGTTAGCTCTTGACAAATACTTTTCACTTCTGTCCAGAGAACAGATGGAGCATGGCTGCTTTAAATAAATAGACAAGCTTCTGCATTGGCACAGATCACGTTATGAGTTTCTAACCATCACGCTCAGTTTTCACTATCACTACTGTAAAACTTGGATTTTTATCTCACCAGCAATCCTTTCCAGCAAGTGAAGGAATAAATTCATTGCAAATGGACTGAAATAGTAAAACAACTGTTGTCCATATAGATGACATGCAAGTTTAGTAGCTGAGTAGTATATCATTTTGTTCCACCAATAATTAGTCACCAATTCTCTTTCCCTGTTTACAGCAATAATTTGCCCCCTTCTGAAGCAATGGCAGGATCTTATTTAGAGCACACCTTAGTTCATATATTGCAATATTTCATTCTGCTAAGTCTCTAACTTTGTTTTTTTTGTTTTTGTTTTTTTGCTTTGATTTATATGCCGCCCTTCTCCGGAGACTCAGGGCAGCTTACAATGCGTAAAGCATTGTGTGACACCATGGCTGAGTTTCCTTTGGAGTGCCTTGTTTTCTTGCTTCTGGAACTACTGCAGTATTTCTGAAGGGCTGGAGGTGAGTGGGATGACTATTCAAAGTCACATTGAAACTCACATTCTTGTGATTTCATTTCTGAAGGATCTTAATGTGCTTAGTAGAGATTGCTAATCCTGGCTCTGGACTGATCCTATTAAGAAGGGTAAAAGATCACACATTTGATTCACATAATAAATTTTAAAAGATTCTATTAGTTTTACACCAGTTGCAGGTGCAAACTTCATTATAACTATATTGCCAAAAAAGAGGTACTTATAAATGAGATAGAAGAATTTTCATGCCCAGGAGCAAGGACTGCAAAAGTAAAGAGGAAAAAATAATAGTGACCAACATCCTAATTATCTCTATTATAAGGACATTTTAACACAGGAGTGGGAGGGGATATGGAATGAAGTGTCCTGAAAAAAGAGTCATGAACGTGATTATTCCACCCTGCAATGCTATGTTTTAGAACATTGTAAGATTAGAAACACTGCAACTGCCTTTATTAAAAAAAGAGAAAAAGAAGAAAAATTTAATCAGACCAGAAATTTGTGTTGTGAAAGAGAGTGTGTGCGGATATAAGTATGGAAATGAGAAACTTGTGAAATATAACTTTAAATGCCCTGAAAATGATTCACACAGGTATTCAGTCCATAAATTAAAACAAAATCCCATACTATGCTTCTCTGCATATTGCATAATAATTTAACATTCTAATTATCAATATGAATTGCTTAGAGTAAACCAGTTGCATTTAATTTATGAACTGCATGCACAATAGCATTAACTCACCACTTTATTCCCAGTTGCACCTCCAATGATATTTGAGTATTTCAAGCGATTTTAATTGATTTTCATAGTAGCTGGTTGTTAATAGGATAATTTGTCAGTACTATAATAAAACAATTGTTACTACAGCTTTGTGAGTTTGGTTGATCAGATAACAAAGTTAAGCAGAGTTTCATTAGACAGGTGTAGGGTTTTCTGGATGAAAAATACAAATCCCCATGGCCCAGTGGAAATAGAGATCAGAGGTCACTTAAAAATTAGTTAAGCATGATGAACCAACATTGACCTATACAGGTGTTCCAGCTTTCTTTCTGGGGGTATCACTTCCTGTACTCTTATTTAAGCCTTGCAAAGCACATAGGTCAACATATGCCTTTCAAAGTCTGCATTGAATTAAGAGGTGGTTGAGAATTGTTTTAACTCACAAACGCTCTTTGCAAACTTCAGGTATGAGTACCCATGTTAAGTAAGTAGCTTTGGGTGGGGGTATGTTATATTGGTGAGCCTATCTATATAGAAGAGTAAATACAACAACATTGCAGTTAAATTCTCATTGTTTTGTGATTATTAAGAGCGGCCATTCACATTTGATTAGCATCTGAGAATTTTTTCTCCCCAGTTCAATGAATTTGAGCCTTCATTTTTATCATTTCCTTATTTTGTAAAATACTAAGTGAATTTATGGGTGTTGTTGAGGAAAACATCTAAAGCCAAATTCCATATTGTATGGCTCTGGATCTGTAGAGTCTTCCTATTAAAAGTTCAGGCAATATTGATCTGATTTTCTGATCATTTGCTCAGAAACTGAATTACTACAAAGTTAGGGCTGTTTACGCCCAGATAATTATGTCAATCATCTGTGTTATTGCTGATCACACTTGCCCCCTCTTCTCATTTCTGTATCATAAAAAAAAAACCCATCAGATTACTTTTATGGGCTTTTCTTCAGTGATGTTCAGCTTTTCACAGTAAGATGGAAGCCAGGAATTAGGAGCAGGGAGAATTGAGGTTTCTAGCAGCAAGAGTGCAGAATGCGCCCTGACTGGTAGAAAGTGCAACTAAGTGTTTTGATTCACCTCTTCATGGGCCACCATGTCTTGCACCCCAAAGGAAAAGGTTAACTTTCAGGACATCCTGAAAGGGGTTCCCTGCAGGGAATTTGTGTGGATTCAAGTTTATCATTTATCAATCTTTTTATTTTTGGGTTTTTTTCATTTGTTTTTAAATTTGTTGGCTATTGGTAATGTTTTGCAATGTAAAACAAACAATTATGCATCAATAGTTACCACCAGAGGTGGATTTCAGCAGGTTCTGATCAGTTCTGGAGAACCGGTAGCGGAAATTTTGAGTAGTTCGGAGAACCAGTAGTAGAAATTCTGACTAGCTCTGCCTCTATCTATTCTCTGCATCCCAAGTCCCAGCTGATTAAGAGGAAAAGGGGATTTTGCAGTAACCTTCCCCTGGACTGGGGAGAGAATGGAGATTTAACAGTATCCTTTCCCTGCCACACCCACCAAGCCACACCTACCAAGCCATGCCACACCCACCAAGCCACACCCACAGAACCGGTATTAAAAAACTTTAAAACCCACCACTGGTTACCACCATCTTTCTTCTGGTCTTGTTCATTAAGCAATTATCTACATTTTTATGGGTGTAGATGTTGTATTCTTTCAATTGCTCTCCCTTGTATTATGAACCTTCAAGACAACCTGTAACTTGCTAGAGCAAAAAAACCCCTCATCTTTGGTTGAACAGAATTGAGTTGGTTGTAGAGAGCAGAGAAACAAGTTTATTTCAAGTCCGTCTGTCACTGGAGGAATGACACAGAGCATCTTCCAAATGTGTGAAGAGAAAACAAAACATAGGTCTGGCCATTCCATATTACATAATAAAATACTGAGTATAGGAATATGCATCACCTTTATGGAAATATAAGAATTTTCTCCAAATATCAAAAGATCCAAGAGTTTTATCCAAGGATTTGAATGGATACTTTTCTACATAAAGTTGCTTCCTACATTATAAATTCAGGAAGGTGATAGAGACACATGCATGCAGTGTTTAATATCTTGAGTTGATCTTGGCCTCCAATCAGAAAGAATTGGATATCTTTCCTTCTTCCTTACAATATTCTATGTATTTCTAGTATAAAAATATTGTGGATAAATTTTATTCTGTCAAAGAAAGGAATTTCAGCAAAGCCAATGCAACAAGAATGCCAGTGGTTATTTTAATCAAATAGAGAGAAGCTCAGTAATAGTGATAGGCTAGTCTTCTGAATTCAATGATATCTGTATTTCTAATCCACTGGTATATTTCATTATTATTTACATGACAAGAGGCATAGTTTAATATCTAGGCTTCAAATAATCCAGAAAGGACTATCTCTGCTAAAGAGGTTCCAAATTCTAATTTAACTCTAAGGATCTCAAAAAGATCTCAATGCACTAATTTTAATTGTCATCCTTGCATCTTTCACAAGCCGCCTGAAACATAAAGATACATCTT
Organism: Stegonotus admiraltiensis; assembly: GCA_032468215.1. Taxonomy (NCBI): domain Eukaryota; kingdom Metazoa; phylum Chordata; class Lepidosauria; order Squamata; family Colubridae; genus Stegonotus; species Stegonotus admiraltiensis. The sequence continues at coordinate 269,019 of JANHZT010000984.1, forward strand.
GAATTCTCAAATCACAATAACCTAAAACTAAAGTTCTGCAGCACCTTTTTAAAAATACTTTGCACCTCTCTGTTGAAGTATGGCACTAATTTCCATGTGTAATATTTGTTTACTAGCTGGAGTCGGTTTAATTTGGATCATATTAATGTTCACTCTTAGTTATGCTATAGTGTTCTAGAACTCTTAAAATCTATTCTTTTAATCTCTTTTTGTCAAGTCAATTTAACTTCTATTCTACTCATCAAAAGAAAGGGAATGTCATCAAGGCAGGAAGTCTTATTTTCTTGTTTCTACATCAAAGCATTAGAGATACTCACTGTCTTTGTTTATTTATTTATGGACAGCTAGGTTAAAGCAAGGTTAGGTCCATGTCAAATGCTGAAATGACCTATAAAATGTACATCATGATTCCTTTACTGTTCATACTAAAGCTTGAAGACATATAGTAATCAGGAAAGAAAAATAGAGTAAAACAGTGGGAAGTTGCAATGAAGAATGTGCATCATAAAATGTATGAAAATGCACAATCAGGTTTTGGTTGATTGGAGAAAGTACAAATCTTCCCAAATATTTAATCTTTTCTAAAATTGAAGAACTAAGATAAGTTAGCATTGTACTATAAAAAAATAGTTACTTGGGTAAATCTTTTCAAAGATACCAATAACCAATAACCATGTTCATCTGCATTTCCAGTTATTGTGGTTTGAATGAATATCACTATCCATATATGAAGAACAGATTGAGAAAATATGGAACTACCAGGCTCTATCTAGTAACTTGAAAGACTAATTTTTGAAACCAGGATGAATGGATGAAAGAGAGGCCTGACAAAGTCAGGGTAGCACTTATACTTGTATACCCCTACATAGTGCTTTACAGCATTCTCCAAGCAGTTTACAAATGTCAGCATATCCCAACAATCTTGATCCTCATTTTACAGCCTTCAGAAGGATGAAAGGCTGAGCGTGATATCAAAGGCAGTAAGGAGTAGTGGATACTTTTCTGAATTACTTCCATTAAACCAGTTGCTCTTCTCTGCTTTCAACCACAGAGTATTAACATTTAATTTGGTAACAGCTTTGCTATTCTAATTGTCATTGAGTTTTTGTAACATTGAAACAGAGAAGTAAGCTAAAGTAAGCAAATGCAACAGTTAGGCATTAGGTAGTATATGCTATGAGAAGAGTAACGGGGACTAGGCATGCAACCCTGAACATCCTATAACTCCTAATCTTGCTGGTCACATGTGATGGATAGCACCATTTTGTGCCAGAACTGAAGTAAGATTCTGTAGCTGTATCATTGTCTTTTTTGATTCAGGCCACATAATGTATTATCCATTCATCCATCCATCCATCCATCCTACACACCAAAGGCAAGGTCAAAAGATATTCCAGTCTGTGTTCAATCCAGTTTGTTAAAATCAGAAGGCTTAATTGTCACCCTGGGACACTTGATTAAGCTGTTCAAAGGGGCTGTAAGAATTGCTGTCCTGAAAGATTTCTTTTCTTTCTGTTTTGGATGCATGCACCATGCCATGGAAACTAGAGTTGCCAATTTTTGAATTGGCCTCTTTGGCTCTGCTTTGAATAACCATTTGATCTCCAGCAATTAGCAGGTTGTAATTTTTATCTGCGTCTCAAAGAGCATCACCTGCTGCTTTTTGCATGTCAAACAGCTGTTAAAAGCAGAAGAGCAGGCCAGTTGGCAATCCTATATTTGGAATTGCCCCAAGAGAGAATAAATGCTTCACACAATGCACGCAACATGATGCATCATCATGTCATCTACTTTCCAGTAGGATCTACAAACATCCTTTATGAGACCAAGTATTTGAATGTATAAGTATCATTCCATCTGACACCTCCAAAACCATCAGTTCCATTCTATACAAACTGCATTAACTAAATTTTAACAACAAACCATATGATGATTTTTCTAAAGAAAGTGAGCTATAATCATCTTTCTTTGGCTTTTTTTAGAAGAAGATCAAATGCCTGACAATGACAGAGACCCATATTTTGTTTCTTCTGTAACAAAAGCCAAATTCATATTGAATCAACATTTCTGGGACCAAAAGTCATTAAGCAGTGACAAAATGAAATTCCACCAGTAACTCTGCCATAGAGAAGAAAACTGTTTTCTCATGGTATAAGTTAAAGGTTCAAAAAACTTGCATTTCATTTGGACTGAAGTCTGGGAGGTGAAAGTTTTATGTCTAGATCTGTAAATCAACACAGAAGGAAGAAGAAATAATTTGTGTATATTAATTAAGAGGCAGTTCTGGGGGCGGTAGGGGAGTGCAAGAAAAACAAGCAGTGAGAACTTTTCAGTACTCACAGCCCATTTTTGGAAACAGACATTGAACAGAGGCTACCATGTGGCACACCAACTAAATATATAATATTTTGTTCCTTTTTCCTAAGCCTGCATAGGGCATAAGTTGTTTTCAACATGCTTCGGACTCCTACAGCTCCAGCTGTCATGTGTAATTAAACATTTGGCCTCCACAATTACTCTACAGTGTACATATGCCAGCATTTCAAGCCTGGAATATGCATTTCAAAGAACAATAATTCCCTGGAAATCCTAAATTGACAGGAGCAAAGACAGCCTGAAGGAAAGTAGTCAGAGAAAACTGTAAGGTCGGGATCTAATGATTAAAAAAGAAACTTGAAGAAGAACTTCAACCCTTAACTAAACCAATGGGAAAAGAACGACAGTTGGCAAGCAGATTTCCTACACTGGGGTCCTGATTAGGACCCTCCTGGGTTAATTTAATATTATCTGTATTCTTCACCTTGCTTTATCATTAATGCCACTTTTCAAAGCATATATTGTCTCAATAGTTGTCATCAAATCCAGTCATTTGCAATAATGTTCACAATGTTTGTTTACATCACTTTTTGAATTGGTTGGTTCTCCTTTTGTTTTTATCTTCATTTGCCACAGCACAGGGTGTTTCAGGCCATCCTCAACCAATTTTCAAAATCCTATCCTCAATTGCCTGGGAACAGGGGTCAAAAAAGTCAAGAAAGCAAAGTCTGAAGTTAATACTACTTAAACAGAGGAAACGAGTCTAAACCCTATATATACTACTGATTAATTAGTGTAAAACTAAAATAACAGATGTCAGTAAAATAACACAAAGAAGAATATTTTAGTATCTCATTATGGATGTATCAGACAGCAGAGTTTATTATAATTCTGTTTTGGTAATAGGATGCAGAAGAGAGAGAAATACAGTGGGGGGTGGGGGGAAGGTTCATCTCAGAAGCTGGGAGGGAGGGAGGTATTGGTATCATGCTGGTTGGGGTAACCTGAGAGTTGAAGTCCACACATCTTAACATTGCCCAAACATTGCTTTAAAGAATTGAGCAAATCTAACTCATATATTCTAACTCGTATTTGCAGGATCACCTCCTACCAGCCTCCCACCGCCCAGTGCGCTCACATAGGGCTGCCCTCCTCCGGGTCCCCTCGGCCAGACAGTGTCAGCTGGTGGTCCCCAGGATGAGGGCATTCTCTGTGTTCGCACTGACCCTCTGGAATGGGTTGCCCACTGGGCTCCGGACGGCCTCCGACCTCCGCACCTTCCGTGCCGACCTAAAGACATGGCTCTTTCAGCAACTTCCCTGATCTGCCGTGGATTTTAACTTGGGGTTTTGGGGGATTTTAAATTGGTTTTAACTTTTAACTTTCTTAACTTTCTATTGTCAGGTTTCTTTTATTGTTGTGAGCCACCCCGAGTCCTACGGGAGAAGAGCGGCATATAAATCTGACAAACAAACAAACAAACAAACATCAGAATGCATTAATGGCTCCCCATTTAAATGGTTAGGAATTGGCTGTGGAATTGTGAGAGTTAAAGTCCACATATCTTAAAGTTGTCAAGGTTGAGGAAAAAAATGTTTTAAAGGGCATGTGGCTTCATTGAAGCTTTGATTAAAAGTTATTTTCTAAGCTGATGCACAGGACAAAATGTCAGCCACTGTGCTGTTTCCTCCACACACACACACACACACACACAGCAAGAGTCGACAGGTCAGTGGTAGAATTCAAATTTTTAAACTACCAGTTCTGTGAGCGTGGCTTGGTGGGTGTGGCTTGGTGGGCATGGCAGGGGAAGGATGCTACAAAATCTCCATTCCCACCCCACTCCACGGGAAGGATACTGCAAAATCTACATTCCCTCTCCACTCCTGAGGGAAGGATATTGCAAAATCTCCATTCCCACCAGTAGTGGGATTCAGCCAGTTCGCACCACTTCGGAAGACCCAGTTGTTAACTTTCTGAGCAGTTTGATGAATTGGTTGTTGGAAGAAATCATTAGGGCAGAGAACTGGTTGTTAAATTATTTGAATCCCACCACTGATTCCCACCCTATGTTGGGGCCAGCCAGAGGTAGTATTTGCTGGTTCTCTGAACTACTCAAAATTTTTGCTAACAGTTCTCCAGAACCTGTCAGAACCTGCTGAATAGCACCCCTGCTACAGGTTTTATTCAAACCTCCTAAACAGATCTTCAACACCCCTGTTGCACAGGTCCAGTTTCTAAGCTCAGCCTGGCAAGAATTACTGGGTAACTGAGTCCCATGAGCACACACGAAGTCCAGGAAAGAATCCATGAGTCAAACAGGTCAGAATACATGGCACAAGCATGTAAGGGAAACACAGGGCACATTGCTCCATCAATGTTCAAGTCCTCACGGGGCAGCCTTCATGAGAGGCGAGGTTGCTTCCACACAAGTAGTCTAGCATTGTGCTTATCTCCTTTCTGTTTTATGTGGAACAGAATCTACTTGGATCAGGAGGAGGTGTGGACTGGGTTGATTGGGTTGAGCTGGGTTGGTTAGATGAGTGACAGGCTGAGGCAGGTGAGCCACAGCTGCAGCACATTGACCAGGAGGCTCCAGGCAAGGACCAGGTGGCTCACCTGCCTCAGCCTGTCACTTGTCCAATCAACCCAGCTAAGACTGCTGCATCAGACTAGCACTCTCTGAGCCCCAAACTTGATCAACAATTGTCTTTGCACTTTCCTCTGCTGACTCAAACTCACCCTGCTCCTCTGAACTCTCATCCAGAGAGGGGTCCAGGGGCAGATCCATGGTACCCACTTCAGTTGAGGTCACAGGAGCAGCCATCTTCTCTTCATAATGATGGTTTTAAAGCACTTTGATGCATTATCTGCAAACCTCCAGTATAGAATTCCATGAATGTATGAAAGTATATCATTTTGGTGGTGAGAGCCATGGTGGCACAATGGTTAGAATGCAATATTGCAGGCTAACTCATTGCTCACTCCAGGAGTTTGATTCTGAGCGGCTCAAAATTGACTTAGCCTTCCATTCTTCCAAGGTCGCTAAAATGAGGACTCAGATTATTGAGGGCAATATGCTGACTCTGTAA
>JANHZT010000984.1:301803-313669 GCA_032468215.1 Stegonotus admiraltiensis
GCATGCCTCATTGATCACCTGGAGACAAAAAGCCACAAATATACACTGGAATTCATGACATAAAATGAAATAGGCTACGTGGATGGTTGATTTATGTTGCTGCTTCTTACATGAGGTCAGGGAGAACTTTTTTTTCAGTTTCTCTTTAAGAATGATGGAAGGGTGCTGATTTTAAATGGGGGTAGCAGAGGAGGTTGGGTGACCCCCCTCCCCAAAATGGCATATTGAAAGACCTCTAACACTGAATAGTTTGAAGAAAATAACCGAATGTTAAAAAGGTCCCTGCCTACATATACCACCCTGCCGATGGCATTAATCCAGGCTTTGGGCGAATCTGAAATTTCCTAAAGATGTATTAGTGTCTTATACACGTTTGCTCCTGTGCACTCATAATCCTTTTTACTGGCTTCTTAGTTGTATGCTTTGTATTTAAATTTTCCCTTCTGACCAAGTAAATCCCTTTAGATGAAGTGACAGCAGCTTTTCAGCACCCATAGCTGGGTGACAGCTGGTGTACAAGCTCTGAAAAGACGGCAGAGTGTTCCTCTCTAGCTTTCCTCAAGGCCAGCGTCAACCACCAACTGAGCGATTTGTTAGTTCCTCCTTTAAGCATCAGTCAGCTGAAGAGGTTCATATTATATAGCGAAGTAATACAATAGCTATCAATATAAACAATATCTGCACTCCTGGCTTTCAACCATGCTTTTAATTAGCTACTGAATTATGTGAACCTAGTACATTTTCATTAAACCCAGTGTAACCCTTTATTAACTCTCTGTGAAGGACAGTAAGTCCGTTGTAGCCTGGATTTGGGCATAGTTATTTAAAATCTTTGCTTGAAAGGAGTAACCATTAGGAGTTTTTAAAAGAGGAGACCAGCAGTTAAAACACGGTAGTGAGAGGCCGTGAAAGGGGGGGGGGGATAATTCTATTTCTCTTCCCCCCCTCCGCCATCCTCTTTCTATGTAAAATGTATCTCTTGGTCATTCAGTGACTAATATATTCTGTTCTTTCAGCTTAGATTTGCTAGTTTTCTTTTTGGAAATTAACAAGTTTTGTCATAAGGAAGAGAAAGTTGCTCTGGCAACCTTTCTGGAAAAGCCATCGCCAAAAATAAATTGTTTTAGAAGCAGGCTATTCAAGAAATAGAGGTTTCCTGGATGCACAGTTTCTTGTAGAGAGTTTCCAATGGCTGCAGGAATAAATCGAGGTGCCCCTTTTGGTAGTTCTCAGTATTTAATCCATCAAAATCGTTCTGTTTTTACAAATGAAAAATCACATTGTTCAAACTGTAATTTAATACATGTTTTTTATTTGTAGACTTGAAATTATGTGGGAGTTGATGGTGCTGGGAAAGTCACGCATTTAAATCACGGGTAAGGTCTACGACACGAGTCATATCAGTCAATGCTTATCTTTGTGATTTACCAAACTGATCCCACCACATTCTTTAGACATATACAAAAAATTATAACAACGTATTTGAGTGATATCGATGATCCTTTGAAAAGACTTAAATGATTTTAGCTGTCAGTCTAATTTATGATAATCAGAGAATTTCATAGCAGCAGTATTTTTATGTATTTATTATATGTTTTTTTTAAAAAAAGTATTTTTATTATATTTTTCTAAAAATAGAATGCTCGCAATAGTAACAGAATTTCAGTGGCACAGAAACATTGCCAACTGACAATTTAAAATTAAATATTTGACACCTTAATCTTAAATTGACTACATACAATTCCCATCAAAATCAGTACTACTACCTAATATTTGGAGGGAAAAAAATGTCAAATATGCAACTTGCAAGAAACTCAGTATGTATGAATAGAAGATAATTTTTTTAAAAAATTGTATACCTTATCTTATTTTTTAAAAAAATATATGCCTGTGTTTGACATGTTTATTATTTTTATAAATATTTTGCTGTCTGCCACCCAGTGGCACTACTTGTGAGATGTACGGTAATATAAACTTAGTAAACAAATAATCAAATAAGTAGTGTATGATAAACATCTGTTTAAAGGAGACACACACATATATATATCCTTTATATATAAAAGGATATATATATCCTTTATATATAAAAAGAATAACCACCAATAGAACTGGAGACCAAGGGAACCCTTTATTAGTAGCTTTGTACCCATGTACTGTACATTATGAAAATAACAATATTGATAATTTCCTGTTTATTATAAGAAGCTCTACTGAGATAAATAATGCACTTTGAAGCTTGAAACATTCTTTAAAATATATTATTTTTGTATTGTTATTATTCCCATATCATTCTTATTTTCCATCAATATGATTTTGAATTACGATTTTTAATAGCATAAAATACACTTCTTATTGTCAGATTTGGCATAGTTTGCATACAATTCACACTGACAATATTGGACTTTTAATAACACCATCTAGTACCTAAATGCTCTTACTGCTTCTTTTTTCCTCCTATAGTTTAAAAGCCATGTCAACTAGCAACACCTGTCCTATCCCAGATGTTTGAAAGGGAGACAGAATCTAATTCAAGATATTACCTCAATTCTGTATCTATTTTTTTCCCTTGTCTTACTGGGATTTACAGAAACACTCCCTTAACACATTCCCTCCCACTTCTGAGACTGAAAACACGCATGCACAATTTTGATTTTAACTTGTTTGGGGAGGAAGGCAAGATTAGCTCAGACAATCTGTATTTTCCTAACTAATATGAGGAAACAATCTTGTCAAAGGTGTTGCTGGAAATATAATGTAGTTTTCTGTATTTATCTTCCCTGAATACAGATATGGAAAGATAAGTGAAGAAAAATAATAGCCAGAATAGGAGAAGGAGGAAATTTGAGAGGGGCATGATCCAAGCATGAATTCTAAGAAGCTTAGATGTTAGTCTCATCACAGTTAAGGATACAAATTTAAGGATGAATTTTTAAAAATGTTGAAATCAAATAAATGAAATTATCTACAATGGGCGTTAAGGAGTTGGCTACTTCTTGATAACCCACTGTGTAGATATACTAACATTAACTGCAGATCTACAAATAGAGAAAAAAAATCTTCTAAACAGATATTGCACATGTTCACTCCAGCACATCCCAATACACAAAATAATCTTTCCTTCGAATCCATCATAATTGAGAAATTTAATTTTTATTCAGTGTAGAGGCTGGAAACTTATTCTTTGTGCTTCATTCTATTTGTGTAGTGAACATCTTTGCATTTTCAGAAACACACACACACATGAACACACACACACACAAACAAACACCCCGCTTATATTTTTTTTCAAAAATATTTTTTTAAAAAAAAATCAAGAAAGGATTTAAAAAAAATAGGGCATACCTGTATGTTTGGTGTCTGTTTACATTTTCTGTAATGTAGTCATTAAGCACACAACGTCGACTTAAAGGATGTCAAAACTGACAAGCACACTATGATTGATGATGCTGTGCTAGACTAATTCTTACCAGGTGCAGTGTGATGTGAATTCAAATGTAGCTCAGAGAGCTTATTTGTATTAGTAAAGTTATGCTTTGTCAAAGTTCTCTGACTTCTTTTACCTATCAAATCCATCTTTTAATCCAAAGTGTGTTCTCCCCCTTCTTTTAGGTCTTAGATCTATGAAAAATGCCCCCCTCTTTTCCAACCTTACAACCGTTTTCCTCCCACCTACCCCTGTGCATAGTGATTTGTTAAATAACCATTTGTCCAACTGGAAGCAAGGACTGCCTATGTCAAAAATCTTTGGTATCACTCAAATTGTAAATTCCAATTTGTACAAACAACATCAGCATTGAATTTTCTCTACATAGTCACGTTTGGGGTTCAGGGAAAACAAAAATACCACAGAACTGACTAGTACTAGTGTGTATTTTTTTTTACAGTTCTCTGTTTTTAGCAGTTTTAGGGTGCTAGCTTGATTATGAAATTCTCTACATGATATAGGTAGGAAACATCATATTTTTCTGGAAAATGTAACTGAATGTGTATATGGCTTTTTTTAAAATAATGCTGCACTTTTATTGAAAGTGATTCATTTAAAAAGGATCCACAGCTCTATTATACATCCTTTCTATTATACTCTCCTAAACATCCTCAGAGTCTACTCCAGAGAGCTGGATGGCTCTCTAGAGCAGATTCTAACCTCATTTGAGCTGTTCAAATTTCCTGTAATGTAATACTGAATAGATATGCCAGGGAGCGGATTTAGCTTCAGTGTACATATTTCACTGATTAGAAATTTGAATGTCTGGATAGCATTGTGATGTCATTTACTGCATTAACTCATTTGCCTAGATCCCCCCACCCCATGCAACCAGAAAATGTTGTCCTGGCTCTCAGCTGCCTTACCTCCTGATGTCATTAATTAGCCAAATCTGATTGGCTATGCAGGATTGTGATAAAGCCCCACCATTAAAATGCCCAACCAGTGAAATGATTCATAACTGGCAGAGATTGTCTATGTGATTAATCCAGCCAAGGAGGAAAAATATTTATGGAAAATAGTGGTGAAATAGCAATAGCTTAGAAAGATAAGGGACATACCAGGATTCTTTAAAATATTAAACAATGAATAAATACTTTTCAGGAAATATGTATATTCTACAGAAATAACTATTTGAGTATTTGACAATTCATAAATCGGTATTAATGAATACTTCATGAAGCTCTAGTGTCATAAATAAGAACAAGTCCCCGTAGGTTGTTCAGTGAAGTTAATGATTAAAGTAATGGTTGCATATTGCTTTTCCTGGCACCACAACTTTAGGCAACTGCGCTGATTGAATTAGAGCCCATGAACCTTTGCCATTTATAAGGAGTTCATTTCCCCATTAACAAAAAAAATCAACTTTTGCCAAGCCAATCAGCATGTTTAAATCAGCAGCAGCAGCAGCAGTAGCCCTTGAGGTGGGTGGTTACTTGTAAAATATGTTTATCTCAGAACCATGGCAACGGCAATGCTTATATCATTCTCCTATGTGCTTTTTGAAAGTGACTTGTGTGCCTGCAAAAAAGAGAGAAGCAGAGGAGAGAAGAACAAGCTTCTCTTTAATAATCTAAAGTGAAATAGAAGATCCTACAGTTGGGCCAAAAGAATAAGAAGTTGGAACTGGAAATAAGGATTTGTTTACAAGAAGGCTAGGAATAAATAAAGACGTCAAAACAAGGTTTCAAAACAAAGAATGGTTTCAAATATTATGCATAAAATAAAGACCCTTTTATCATGTCCAGTGGAACAGTGCTGTCCTGAACTTTTTTGAACACAAAATATCTCACTTGGCTATCAGTAGTTTAAAATTTTAAAAAATGCTAGCTCTGTATTTTAATATTTATTTATTTATTTATTTGCACGTATTTATATGCTGCCCTTCTCCCAAAGGACTCAGGGCGGCGGACACAAGTTGAGAACATACAACAATAAAAAAACCCAATTAAAACCAGTTAAAATCAAATAAAATAAATAATAAAACCCAAGAATCAGAATCAGCCCATTTGTTGGAATAGCCAAGTCTTTAGGCCTCGACGGAAGGAGCAAAGATCAGGCGGCGTCCAGAGCTCGGTGGGTAACTTGTTCCAGAGGGTAGGGGCATTCACAGAGAACGCCCTACCCCTGGGTGTCACCAGACGACATTGTCTGGTCGACGGTACCCTGAGGAGAGCAGCCCTGTGTGAGCGGTCAAGGACGGTGGGAGGCAGGCAGGAGATGGTCCTGCAAGTACCCTGGACCTAAGCCATGTAGGGCTTTATAGGTAAGTACCAGCACCTTGAAGCGGATCTGGAGGACCACCAGTAACTAGTGCTATATTCTGCTATTGCAGAATATTCAATATGCAATATTCTGCTATTGCAACATGTCAGCGAAGTCCCTACTTAGTATGTTCTCCTCTATATCTTTGAGGTATATCCAGAAAATCCATATTGTATGTTACTACTATATTGGTCACTAGAACATCACAAATTGGCCACTAGAACATTACAAATCAGGTTGTGAGCAGGTAAAATGATCAAGTTTTCATCTCTTTGCTAACTAACTTCAAAAGGCTCATTGTCTCTAAAATTTCTAGATACAAAAAGTGTATGGTTTTTTTTTTAAAAAAAGTGAAGATGGCTTCTATAACAATGTAACTAAATCTCTGCCCTTTTGTTTGTTTTTTTGTTTATAACTAGGATTATGAATTGGACCCAGATACCTACTGGAAGCCAGTGCAGCTTCAAAACAGAAGTGTTAGATAGACATACTAAAGTGTACCCGTGTCTATTTGTTCCTCTGTTTTCTGGAACAACTGAAGCTCAGTTGGTCTTCAAGGGCAGATTTGTTTGGATGGCTAGTGGCTTAGATGTACAATTAAGTAATCATCAGCATACTGGTGATATTCACCACACGTCACCAGATAATCTCCCCCAATGGTTTCATATAAACCTTAAACAAAAGCAAGAAAAGATATCATCTAATGATATTCAATTGAATTGATCCTAAGAATTAAAGGATTATTTTTTTGCATAAAGCATCTGCTGCGAAAGACATTTTTCAACTCTGCTTGAGATGTTAGGATCCTGGTCCCACAGTAGGAAGCAAATGAAGTCATTCTCTGATCGACCAGAGTTGTGAGGGTAAAACACAAGTTACTAGAGAAAGGATATCAAAATACTATGTGGACTCTGGGGTTGTCCCCTCCTTGTCATAGGGTAGAGTTATCTTTCCTCCAAAACCGCAAACCATTAAGTAAGATAAGGAGAAATTATGGAGTGTGTTGGACAGGTGAAATCCAATAGGTAAATTGCTTATGTGAATGTTTACTATTTATATACTGCCAGCATGTAAATCTGTTGGGAAATATGTTTGGAGCAGAATGTATATCAAAGCCTGATTGCTGGATTTTAGGTTCATGGCCAGAAGGGCTTTATTTGAGAAACCACAGTAGTGTAATTTTGACTTCTAGCTTTCTACAAAGGCAACTATTATTTTTTTAAAAAAACCATGGCATTCAGAGAATTTCTAGAGAAATAAAACTTGAGCCTATAATAAGGTTGGCCTATATAGATCTTGGATTCCAAGAAACTGGATTCCAAGATACCAGTTTCTTAAATGAAGTGCTATGATCAAAATCCAGCAAGGTACTTGTAATAGTGCTTTGGGAATCTGGATTGGATAAAATCCAAGGACTTTAAGTTTTTATACACACATACATAAGTGACATATAATATTTTAGGGATGCGGTGGCTCAGTGGCTAAGACACTGAGCTTGTCAATTGAAAGGTCAGCAGTTCAGCGGTTCGAATCCCTACTGCCGCATAATGGGGTGAGCTCCTGTTACTTGTCCCAGCTTCTGCCAACCTAGCAGTTTGAAAGCACATAAAAAATGCAAGTAGAAAAATAAGGGACCACCTTTGGTGGGAAGGTAACAGCATTCCGTGCGCCTTTGGCATTTAGTCATGCTGACCACATGACCAAGGAAGACGTCTTCGGACAGTGCTTTGAAATGGAGATGAGCACCGCCCCCTAGAGTTGGGAATGACTAGCATATATGTGCGAGGGGAACCTTTACCTTTACCTATAATATCTGAAAAAATAGTAATAGCTTTAAAGAGTTGCATTACAGTAAGTATGTTCTTGTCTTCTGTGATATGAAAGTAAGGCCTTAGCATGATCAGAAATAGTTTTAATTTGTGTCAGATTTATGAGAGTTGAAATACTGTACTAATATTTGAAGAATGAAACCTAGTCTATAAAATTGTTTTTCTGCCATTGGAATTCATAGCATCTCAATCTTTTGCTGTTGTCGTTGTTGTTAGTAAATTGTATGCCAAACACCTAAATCATAAACTTCAAGATTGGCTAATTTCAGAAAAGATAATCAAAGATGAACAAGCTGGATTTAGAGAAGGAAGATCAACAGTGGCTCTTCCTTCTCTTGGTTTTGCACCATCTGGTCCACAAATACACATATTTTTTAAAAAAATCCTCTCTTTTCATGGCCTTCCTTGATTTTAAGCAGGCCTTCAACTCAATATCCAAAAATACCCTTTGGAAGAAATTAAAACTCACTAGTATTGATAAACGCCTCCTCTACCTCATACAAAAATTGTATGCTAATTTCACCTTGAAAGTGAGGCGTAACCTTTGACGGACCTCCAGCCTAGTAAGGGTACAACATTAGGATACTGCACACCGAATAAGTTGGTGCTTAATTTCGACAAATGAAAAATTTTAGTTTTCACTAAAAGACCTATTCAATACTCCTGGAAAATAGAAGGACATAATTTAGAACAGGTTAGGATATTTAAATACCTTGGGGTGGCTTTCCACTCACAAGGTACATGGAAGCTCACCTGGATTATACATTGCAATCAGCCCTCAGGTCTTCAAATGCCATTAAACATTTCTTCTTCATGGGCAGAGGACAATTAGTCCCTGCTGCCTTAAAACTCTTTGAGGCCAAAATATTGGCAAAAATTCTTTATCAGGCACAAACAGGAATCTTTGTGGAGAGAACATATTTTGCACTTGTAATATTGTATTGTAAACTTTTCTTCCCTAGAATAGTCCACAAGGGCCTATAGTTTCTTTCTGACACGATCCCAAGTTAGAAAGAGAGAGTATAGCTCTATCATCAATGTAAAGAAATACAGACAGGTGGATATTAAAATCAGGGAAATTAAATTATTATTTTTTGTTATTATTATAATTTCAAGAAAAAAGGAAACAATATAGATAAAAGTGTATAAGAAATATAGAAAGAAAATAAAAAATATGATGATGATGATGTTATCCATTCACTCGAGTCCAACTCTTGGCGATACTACTATGGGCCAAGTCTCTCCACATCTTCCGAGCTTGCACTATTTCTTTGAGTTTTTCTACCTGACGCTAGACAAAGCTATCTAGTGTCAGCTTTAATAGTGTCCAGCCACAATGTTCTTTAATGGCTTGGTTTCCTTTTATTGCTAAGTGTTGTGAACATCATTGCTTTCAATGAATTCCCCTACAGGACATGGCCAAAGTAAGTGAGAAGCAGCTTCATGATTTTGCCTTCTAGTGACATGTCTGGTGCACGCCAGTACATATACAGTACAGTATAAGCAGTACAATATGGGTGAACAACTAACATATCTCTAATTGCCAGTAACATATCATATCACTAATATATTCCAATAGCATTAAAAGGGGGATGGAATTTTCCTGAGCTAAAGTGCTGACTATTAAGTTCACACTTAAGTTTTAAAAAGTGGGAGGGGCAGAATACAATCTTGTTTCACTCCTTTATGAATTGACACATCTACAGCTAGATAGCTACTGCTATCACATCTAACTAATTTGTCTTAACATAGCAACATTCTAATCAGGCAAAGTAACTTCCAATCTACAGAGGAATGAATCAGCTTCCAACACATTCATTCCCTGGGAATGGAATGGAAGGTTGATTTTAAATCATTGAAGGCAATATAAGGGAATGGGAATAAGTGTGCATGAATTTTTCTACTTGAAACTATAAAATAGCATATTGTTTGATCATTGATTTGCACTCCCTATAGTCCACTTATTCATTAGATAGATATTTCTGCTATTCCAGTCAGTCTAGAAATGTGCAGATAGCATCCTGGGAATTCTTAGGAGACTAATGGAATGATTACTAAGGGAGTTCATGCTATAGCCTTTTTTGAAAACGGGACAATAATAGAATGATCCCAGTCTTTAAGCATTGGGAATATGCTACTAGTGTGTATTCATTCCTGCCCTCTGGAATGAACTGCCCCCGGAGTTGTGGAGGATCCCGGATTTGTGCACTTTCCATCGGGCTCTTAAGACCTTACTTTTTCAGCAAGCCAGGCTAGCTTAATTTTAATTTTGTTTTAAATTTTAACCAAATTTTATTGGGTTTAATTGGGGTTTTAAATATGTACGGCCGTAATATTTAATTCGTTTTAATTCGGGTTTTAATTTTGTATTTATGTATATTGGGTATTTTTAGTCTGGCTGTTCACCGCCCTGAGTCCTTCGGGAGAAAGGGCGGTATAGAAATTTAATTAATTAATTAATTAATCAAAAATCAAAAAGAGATTCAAAAATCAACATTAATTTTTTATTTTGTAAGTATCAGGTCAGCGCCAGAGGCTTGAGGTGCTTCCAATTATCTGTAAGTATATGCCAAGGACCAAAATTTTGATCACATGACCATGGGGATGTTGCATCGGTCATAAACGTAAGGCCTGAGTGTAAGTCATTTTTTCAGGGTCATTGTAATTTCAAATGATTGCTAAATGAATAGCTGTAAGTAAAGGACCATCACCATCAGCTAATGGTGCCCTTTTGTCTCTCAAGGGCATTGGTTGAAAAAAAGCAAGCAACATGTGAGCATATATTAGATAAGTCCATTTGAACTATTTTCCCAGGACTGCTAGTGTCCAGCAAAATGTCAGAATTATCTTTAATTGATGAAAGGAACATGTGTTTGTAGTCTTATGATTTCCTAGTTCTTTGACTGCCATTTTGTATTAGAAGTAGCTTGGAATCTTTATTTTATAATATTAGAGCAGCATGGGGTTTTGCAGTCTCTTCTAGCTATTTTGTTGTATGAGCAGGCCCTTCTGTTTTGAATAATATCTATGACTGTTCTTCTTTAGCTATCATACTGTAAGAATTAATCAGTATGCTTTCAAAAGAACCAAGCAGTATAGTCCTATGTTCGTAGAACATTTAGCTATATTCCCTGCTGTCAAAGACAAAGATAAGGTAGAAGAAACTTGGCAGCTCTCCAAGTTAGACATGGCCTTTTGGAAGGTGTGAGCTGATGAAATATTTAAAAGTGGGCTCACATTTTGACCAGTTAACACTTGAGTGAGGATAATTCCAAGAGTTTTCAAATAGATCTTCATTTCTAAATGTGTTTATGGTATTATTGACTTGCTATGAAAGAACTGAATCAGATAAACTACCGGTAATTGATTACATTGATACAGTAGGGCAGAGTCCTTGTTATTTTCTGGGTCTGATGGAGCACAACAGTTGCTGTTTTCAGATTGCTTTATCAGTTGGTGGCATAACCAATGCAGAAATTTGATGAAGGAAATTTGCTTTCTCTAATCACTGCAAAGGAAATTGTGTAGGCTTCAAATGTTTTCTTCAAAGCATCCATCTTTTGAGAAAGAGTTACTAGTTTTTCAAACACAGCCATTATAGTCTTAGCAGTTAAGTCAAATAAATCTGTAGTGTGTGTTTCTGTGTGATTGAGATGTTATTTAACTCTTTAGCTGGTGTATCATGGGTATAAATAATATCCTCCACATGGTCAGAGGCAAATTTTTCCTAAAAGTTTTCATTCATTGGAATCATCATTCTCAATCAGGACAAGGTAGTTTGCATGCTGGGCAGAACTTCAAATATATTCATAGAAATCCAGGAAATTAAATCCTCAGAAGAAATTTTGAGGGTAAGGAACTCATTAATTTTCAATTGTTTTGCTCTCTATGCTTATTTCAAAATCTTAACACTTCTGTATTTCTTTTTCTTTCCTTAAATTGAATGTCAGAAATTTATAAATAAAATATTAAGAGGAGAACAGAGGAAAAAGCAAGGGTAATAATAACAAAAGCCTGATAAAAGAAAAACTTGCAATGATGTTACTACAAGAGTAAATTCATACCTTTTAATAAAATGTATTAATTAAAGATGTGCTACTATATTCCATTTTGATTTTGGTTTTTTGGTCCACCATAGAAATTATTCAAAAGATATATGAGATTGTCTGGGATATGCGTGCTTCTCAGGTTACCTGCACTTTGTTGGGATATTCAATGTTGAATGATCAATATGCAAAAGGTGGTCATATTTTTAAATCAAACAGAATCATTCAAAATTTTCATTTCC
>JANHZT010000984.1:390834-408184 GCA_032468215.1 Stegonotus admiraltiensis
TATACCAAGTCAGCTTATTGCCCCCACAAACCGGGTCCTCATTTTACCTACCTTTGAAAGGATGGAAGGCTGAGTCATCGTTGAGCCTGGTGAGAATTGAACTCGCAGTAATTGCAGGCAGCTGGAAGTTAAATACTGCCCTTAGTAGCAGCATTAGTCTCCTATGCCACTCAGGCTCCTGAGTTTGCACTGAAGATGGTTTTTTATTTGGTTTTTTATGTATTTGTTTAAAAAGAAAATTTTTGTCAAAAAAAAAAAGAATCAATTCCATCTTGGCCTTTAAAAATTTAATTCAAGTTGATTCATCACTAAGTATTACCAAAGAGTAAACTGGGACATTTAGGATTGTAACATTTGATAATAACTTCAAATAATTTAGAGGATTCTCAAGCTGAAGGTGCCAAAGCAATATTTTAATAGATGTTAAACTTGTAAATAATACCAATGTAACTATTGTGGATTAAAAAAAACAAATCCTTTTTGTCCTTTAACATAGAATGCAATAACTAACTAATCCTTATCATTCAATAATTGACCTATAGTAAAAATCAAACCTTTTAAATCTCTGCCTTCTGTATGTTTCATTATAATATAACATATTACTGATTCATTATATTTGGAAAGCTCAGTTTTGAAGATCGGCATAATTTTTTAAATAACCAATTAAAGAAATAATTGAAAACAGTATTTCACCACCACTGCTATCCCCTTCACCTATGGGCCACCGTGACTATGATTACTTTCCTGATTAGTGTGCAGCTGTCACAACTTTGAAACTAGTAGCTTTGGGATGACCAAGGTACCTTCCAAGGATTGGTAAGTGATTGGTTATAAATCAAGGATTACCTATATGCAAGATTATATAGAGTACTACATGTCATAGAATGAAATACAGGTTGAGTCCGCTGATAATTTAAGATTACACCTGTTAAAAGTCATTTGTGCAAATTCATTTAAATGGAAAAAAATTATCAGTTGCAGTATAGATTTGTTTTTGGTCAGAAATATATTGTTATTTTGGCCTGTTATTTTAATATTTTAATATGGCTTGAACATGTATCATACAAATAGAGAAATCTTGAATATATGCTCAAATTTTATCTAGCATATCGACATTCATGTATCTGAATAAGAAAGTTCAATATGAGAGATGTCAAACTTTCACAAACACGTACTGCAGAAAAGAAGATGTATTCAGAAGGATGAAG
Organism: Stegonotus admiraltiensis; assembly: GCA_032468215.1. Lineage (NCBI taxonomy): Eukaryota > Metazoa > Chordata > Lepidosauria > Squamata > Colubridae > Stegonotus > Stegonotus admiraltiensis. The sequence continues at coordinate 392,043 of JANHZT010000984.1, forward strand.
ACAATAGAAAACCCAAGAAGCCTTCAAACAATCATGTCCATCATCTCTTTATCACAAAAAGTTCTTTTTGAGTTAAGATGACGCATTACAACATACCTGTCATGCATTACTCAGATTACTGTCAGAAGAGCTCTCATTGGCATAATTTATATCATTCATTTTTTTTTAGATTTGTTATGCAGAGTTTCAAGTGAAAGAATTTTCCAAGTTCAGCTGAATGCAAAATCTTTCTTTTGTAGAGCAAGTTAAATTGTTTCTGATGTAAGAGCTATGCCAGATTCCTTTGCCTGTCTGATGAAGCCCAGATGTCCAGTCTTAACATAGATAATGGCTAATGGAAGTTAAATTGAGACTGGTAAAGATTTTGCTCTCTTCTACAGTCAGTTTAAAAGAAGAACAAGAAAGTAATGTAATTATATTTTAGGGCAGATTGCTTAATACTTTTTGCAGTCATGGCAGTTGGGCAGTGATTGTTTAGAAAAGAAAAACAAATTCCTTCTATGTCTTATTCTCACCAACATTACTAAAATTAAAGGTCAAATTTTTATTCATTTTATTTATTGTTAATGGGCAGTTTTGTAGGATAGAGCATTCATGCCTACTGTGATTTTATTTTTTTTTAAAAAAAGAATCCAAGCAAATAAATATTTTAATGACCCTCTCACAGTCTTTTTCTTTCCTTTTTTAGGAAAAAAATTAAACCAAATCATTAGTAATAAACTATGACTTCATTAGAATGTCCCACCTAACAGGAATACAGAAAAATGTGTCAATAATTGGCAAAGGTTTGTCTTTCATTAATTAACACCTTTGTATGAATACAAAGTTATCCTCACGTTTTATAGGTGAAATATTACCATAAAATGGAAGCATAAGTATTTTTTTCTTTAAAAAGTTGTTTTCAACCATTTGCAGGACTGACATTTTTTTTTATTAAAATGTATAATTTTAAAAGAATACATTTCCTGTTGCATCATTTACTTAAACTTATTGGTCCAAAATTTGATTGGGATGGCTTAAAGAATACCATATTCATAGAGAAAAGTTAGGAATACCTTATTTTTAGAATAGTGCATAGGCAGCAATATTTCAACTATTAAAATGCTTATATGTCATTAATAGGAGTGTTGAAACCCATGAAATACTGCTGTTCTGCAGTCTCCTCACAAGGTACTGCTCTCTGAAGTATATGTGGGTGATCTCCTGTCCTATCTTTATCCAGAGAGTTTCCAAGGAACTGGTATATTCATCAGTTCCTTCATCTTTGCTGCAATCACAGCTTCCATCTTCAATTCACCAACTTTCCCTGGAAGTCAATCTATCTATTTTTAATCTTTGTTCTTATCAATTTAAATAAAAGCTATTTAATAAAAAAACAAATATGTGAGTTATTAAATCTATATCAGTCTCATCATGAATGAAAACAATTCCTTTCACCATAAAGCATAAATATTCCAGAAAATATCGAACATTTAATAAACACAGTACTAAAAAAAAATCAGTGACTTGGAATTTCACCTACATAATTTTTGCATCAGATGCAGACACTTCCTGAATTATTTTCAGATTCAAGAAGAGATTTAATAAAGATTTTATTAGATAAGGCTTGTCACTAAATAGGTGTATCATAATTTTCATTAAATTATTTTGAATATTATGTGAATATTGTGAAATTATCACTTGAAAATCATCATGCTGTTATACTTACTTACAGAGTGCCACTAAATTTCATTTGTCAAGAACTGTTACTCAACTGATTACTTTTACAACTTAGAAATTTTCACTCTATCTGATTGTTTCAGATTTAAACCTGCAATTTCTGGCTCTTACTTGCTTTTTGTTAATCCTGAACATAAGCAGGACAGAATTGTCCTTTCCCTCTTTTTAAAAATAAAGACATTTGTTCTCCTTTATCTTTTCAGCACTTCAGTTATTCTGAAGAATTACTCAGAGACAATACCTCCAGACATGGCTAGAGCATGAAGTACAGTATGTGTTCCAATATCTAAGAGGTTGCCATAAAGTAGAGGGAGTCAACCTGTTCTCCAAAGCACCTGAAGGCAGGACAATGTGCAATGGATGGAAACTAATCAAGGAGACAACCAACCTTGAACTAAAGAGAAATTTCCTGACAGTGAGAACAATCAATCAATGGAACAACTTGCCTCCAGAAGTTTGAGTGCTCCAACACTGGAAGTTTTTAAGAAGAGATTGGACAACAATTTGTTTGAAATGGTATAGAATTTCCTGCCTGAGCAGGGGGTTGTACTAAAGTACCTCCAAGGTCCCTTCCAACTCTGTTATTCTATTCTATTCTGTTTTGTCTTTCAAAGATGAGTATGTTCTTTCAGTAGCTTCCAAGGTGTAGTTCATCTAAGTTCATCTGGAGATTTAAACTTCCTCAAATAAATAGGAATTCCCTCACCATGTTTTTATTTACCTCAAGTTTCAGTCCCTCTCCTTCATTCTTATAATCACACTTCACTCTAGTTTTCCTGGAGAACCGAGGCCAACTAGCTTTTCCTTTCTTGGATACCTATTAGCATTTTGCCACATTCATTGAACAGATGGTACATTGATTCATTTTTCTTTCTTTTAGTTTGAACATATGTGAAGAAGCCTTTTCTGTTATTCTTAACTTCCTTTGCCAACTTCAGCTTATTCTGATCTTTTATATTTCCCAATGTTCTTGAGTAGTTCTGGACAACCTTTCTGTAATCCTATTCATGATTTGTCCTCTTTGCAAACCCAGTTCAGGGTGATGTTCAACACTTTGTTAGATTCTTGTGTAGCTATGTTAGTTTAGTTCTTTTGTTCAGGTAGATCTATACAGATTTGTACTTGGAAGATTTTTATGTATTTAGTGAAGCATTGAAAGGGAGATTTGGGAAAGAATAGTTACAGATGCAGTGAAATAAATATATACCATTACATCTTAATTTAGCAAATGCAAGATGCTATTTTATCCTAGGCATAATTATTTAAATTCCTTCAAGATTAAAGAGTGACAATTATAAAAGAGCTAATAGCTAGATGAACGTACTGTTCATCATTATTTCAATTATTAATCCTACAATTGTCTGGTACTGACATATACTTAAGCCATACACCATGTAGATATTACAAACACCTTTTATTATATATGGTTAAAAATAATATCAAAAAGATTATGTTTCAAAGATTTTTAAAGAACTCTGAATAGCTCTGTGTAGCTTACCTATTTTAACCTCTGCAAATATTCAGCAAAATTATATTTTGAAAGAATATATCAAAATATAACATTCAATGTCCATTTCTGAAACTTAGCCTTATGATTCTATAGAATATAGAACTGGAAGGGACCCTATACCATTTCAGATAAATGGTTGTCCAGTCTCTTTCTGAAAGTCTGGACAAGCATTTTCCTGAAGTGGTTTAGACAAATTCTGAACCAAAATCTGTAGCAAAAGATGAAAAATAGAATGAGAAAGATGTTTGCATTAGCATGGTTACTAAAGAAAGTAACTGATAAACCTGTTCAGATTAATAATTAAACCACTCTGTAAACCGCTTAGAGAGGGCTGTAAAGCACTGTGAAGAGCTTTATAAGTCTAACTGCTATTGCTATTGCTACAATTGTGCAATTGTAGAAAGTTGTGGCAGGTTAAAATTGGTTGTTTATTTTATATAGCCTTCCACAAAGCCCAGCGAATTTTCAGAGCTTTAAGATTCCAAAGGGTGCTGGTGACATCTACGGGTTCATGAGAAATATATTGAAAAAAAAATAAATGACCTCACAACTTAGTTCAGCAGTGGTCTGATTTCAATGAAGGGATAAAGGAATGGAGCCCTAGTTCTGCTAACTACACAAAATAGGTAGAAATTTAATGGTTTGGGCTCAGAGTTTTAATACAATTAAAACCTTTCCTGTTTTAATTGTATTTTAAATTTGTGTGATATTAATGGACTTAAGGACCTATGATTATACACATTTAATAAATGAAACTTGAATTTAAAAATTTTCCCTTCCAGTCTTTAGGAGCTATTTTAGGAAAGTTCCTTTATCACTTCTTTGGTCTTTAATTTTTTGTCTATATATTTCTTACTTTTGTTTCATCTTGCCTTATAGCAAAGGTAAAGGCTCCCCCGCACATGCGTGCTAGTTGTTTCCAGCTCTAGGGTCAGTGCTTAATTCTGTTTCTAAGCGGTAGAGTCAGCGCTGTCTGAAGACGTCTCCGTGGTTATGTGGCCGGCATGACTAAACACCGAAGGTGCACAGAACGCTGTTACCTTCCCACCAAAGTGGTCCCTATTTTTCTACTTGCATTTTTACATGCTTTTGAACTGCTAGGTTGGCAGAAGCTGGGACAAGTAACAGGAACTCAGTCCGTTATGCGGTGCTAGGGATTCAAATTGCTGAACTGCCAACCTTCTGATCAACAAGTTCAGGGTCTTAGCCACTGAGCCACCACATCCCTATCATGCCTTATAAATCCTTCTAAAAGGATTGAACAATATAAATATGTAAATTGCATTTAACTTCCAATTCACCTTCCCATTCTTTCGGAGAGTGTGATGCTCAGTGGTTAAAGACACTGAACTTGTCAGCTGGAAAACTGACAGCCTGGGTTTGAGAACCCAGTGCTACATGACAGGGTGAGCTCCTGTTACTTGCTCCAGCTCCTGTCCACGTAGCAGTTGGAAAGCATGTAAATGCAAGTAGATAAATAGGTATCATTTTGGTGGAAAAGTAACAGCATTCTGTGCAGCAAAAGTTTTAACTAGTATAAATGTAATAAATAGATAAAATAAACTCTCCTAACAACATTGTTTTCAAATGGTAACTATTAAGGAAGAAGGTTCCTTTAGCCTAGAGCAGCAAGTTGGAAAAACAAAACTTAATGATGTCACCTTTATTTTAATTTACATATGACTCTCACACCTGTATCCTGAAACCTTTCTAAGAAGGTTCTCATCCTCCACAATATCTGGTTTGTTCATACTGATTTGTGAAACTCGTTTCACAACCAACTATAACATTTTTCTAGACCTTGTCTGCTTCATAGTATTTCCAGATCAGAGTGTGAAAACGTATCTCCACATATTGCTTAGACAAGATGTAAATCCAATGTTCAAGTTTTTAACGTCAGCCATACAGTTATATCCTATCCGAACCATAAAATATAGGACATAATGAAATTAGATGAAGAAAAATCAAACACACAAATCTTTTTCGATGGAATGAACAATTTACTTTACTTTTTCTCTCTTGCTCTCTCCTTTTTTAAAAAAATTACAATGTCACAAAAAGCTTATGGAATTTCATTACATGAAACCATAACAAAACTATCCTGTGAAGTTCTCAAGAAGGTTTTTAAAAAATAGCTTGGGAAATGCCTTGAGTTACTAAAATTTTAATTTACTCTGAATTAATTACTAGTTAATTATATCTGAATTGATCTCAAAATTTTCACTTCCAAACTGGTATATTCAGGCAGATTTAAAACTGGTTCACTGGTGAAAAGCAAACATTTTTTCAAAAAGAAGTCAAGATATTATTTTGGAAAACTTCTTATCCTTAAATTAAAATGAGCCATTTTTGAAGCTAGGGTCAATTTTGGACTGAAAAAATGTCTAACTGTTATTTTTGGCTGATACTGTTCATGTTCTAGAAACATCAGGAGAATAACTTTTTTTTTCTCTATAAACTTTTAGTGCCACAAGTGTTACAATTTTGCTGCATGATTTGAAAGTGGATAAAAAGGAACTTTTGATTTGTTGTACTGATCAACATATTTTTACTACTTAATATTTTTGTACATTTTACGAAAAGGACATATTAATAGTAAGTCTCCAATTTTAATGGTGGCTGATATAAATTTTAGAAAATGAGGAAAGGATATTTTCCTCCTATGTTACAAATGCTAAAACCAGCACTACTATGCTAGTGTTGGAAATTATATGCTGGAAATTTCATATGTTAAAATATGTAATTTCACAACTGCATAATAAAATTTCAAGTTGGTTGAAATCCAAGGTTCAGATTCTCTATGAGACATTGGCAAGCCACTCTGAAGCCTTGGTAATACTGGTCAGTATCTCAGTTTCTTACCAACAGATTTATATGAACTTGTCCCTACAATATTTTGTCTGTAAAGGCACTAGGTCAACCATGCTGACATATTCTGCCATGATCCTGATCACCTGGCACAAGGTCATGAAGAATCTTCTTTCACCGTAGTCAACATAAGACTACCATTTCTCGACATCTTCATTCTAATGCACTCCAGCTTCAGTCTGTTTTAAAGACATTGACCATATGATCATGATCAAATAGCAAACAACTTACAATTTTCAGAGCTGCCAAATAGCGAATCAACCTTTATAATTAAAGGTGACAAGCTGACAAGAAAAATAAATGTAAAATTGTATATGTATATGAATGTTTATGTCAGATTACCGTCTGTGCAGTTGTTTTCTTTTTGTCAATAGCCAAAGGCTCATTTCTCAGTACCAGGAGCATGTTTTTCTATCAAGGCCTTGAGACAGTTCCCCTTCGCCCTAGTGAATCTGCTGATTAATTTTGGATGCTCTTCTTAATTAACACCCCAAAGGAAGTCTAGATTTTCTACCCTATATTCCATGTAAACCAAATGAATCTGAAGAATGATGACCCAAGGAGACAGGGCAACTCCATTCAAATAGGATTAGAAGAACACTGAAGTCAAGTCAAGGACTTGTCAGGCAGTGCCTAGGGAAAATGTGGGCCTTTAATCAGGGCAGAAGTGAGATTCATATTAGTCCAATTGTGTTTATTGCTGATAAAGAGGGTTGGGACGAATGCCACCTGACAGTTGAAACATGGTGTCCCTGTACAGTAATGGGTGCCATTGGCTTTGATTAATAATTGGACCCATTTTTGCCTCCAAGGTATATATGTTGTCGATGGGTACAAGAAAATACAGTGGCACAATTTATTAAAAATTAGGATAAAACAATAAACTGCATATGGTCTTACAAAAATAAATGTAGATGTAAAAGCATTGGATCAGACAGTTCTAATATCCATGCCAGTTTTTACAGAAAAATATATAGATAAAAGCTCCATCTACACTTGTCCTTGATGAAAAATAAAACAACAGACTTTTAAAATAATTTCTTCATCTCTGCAGAAGGCAAGAAATCACTATATGACTCAACCAACTGTTGCTTCATTAGCACAATTGGCAAAATTCTTATTAATTCATAGCACTAAAATGTATACAGATTAGGACTTTATATTGTCTGTGTACATATTGGCATACCTGTGTTTCACATTTATTTTCTTTGCAACAATTATACAAAATTATACACAAAATTATACACCTTAATTATCAAGCCAGACTATCCACATTCATCTAAGCCGGTATTGTCTAAAATGATTGACAACAATTGTCCAGTGATTCAGATTGGAGGATTTTCTAACTCTACCTGGAAACTGAATTCAGAAACATGTACATGTATTTTTCCATTTCATCTTTGAGTGACATAATTGTTAGGATATAAAGCTACATCTTTTAACAAGTTATTATGTATATGAAAAACGTATTTGATATGGAACCATTTATAGTGATTGGTAATCACTAATCGGGTGAGCCAATCGGGTTTAATCTATTTTAATTGTTTTTAAGTTTTGCAGTTTTGTGTTTAATTTGATGGCGGTTCACCGCCCTGAGTCCTTCGGGAGAAGGGCGGTATATAAATTTAATAAATAAATAAATAAATATTACTTTTTTAAATATGGTTTCTGGCTATTTATCATCACCATTTCTGTCTTTACTTTAAATGCCATTTCAGAAAGCAAGCTGTCTTAACAAGTGAGATTGAATCATAAAAACAAACATACTATATATATATATATATATATATATATCTATCTTTCTCAATGGCTTTTAAATACTTATTATCAATAAAACATAGCATAATACATCATACAGAACGTAAGAGTTCAAGAGTCCCAGAAATGATTTTCAGGTTGCATGCATTGACAAAATCACACTGGACAGAAGGGTCTGAGTCTTAAATCAATACAAAGAGTGAAAATAATATTGTTATATTATATTCTAATTCTAATTATTATTAGAAAATAATATTGTTACCTTTAAAGCCCTACATGGCTCAGGGCCAGGTTATCTTCAAGACCGCCTTCTACCACATAGCTCCCAGCGACCGGTAAGATCCCACAGAGTTGGTCTCCTCCAGGTCCCATCAGCTAAACAATGCCGGCTGGTGGGCCGGGTGGGGGGGCATCTCTGTGGTTGCCCCAGCTCTCTGGAACCAGTTACGTCCTGAGATCCAGACCACCCCCACCCTATTGGCCTTCCAAAAAGCAGTGAAGACATGGCTTTTCTGGCAGGCCTGGGGCCGTTGATCTCGCTGTTGCGATCTTACAAGATCCGGCCATGAATGGTGTGAATGGGTTTTAATGTTTTGATTTTTAAATGTTTTTATAATGGTTTTTGTAAATGCATTGTAAGCCACCCTGAGTCTCCGGAGAAAGGCGGCATAAAAATTGAACTAATAATAATAATAAAGCATGAAAACTTAAAAGTTCAGGTTAGGGTCAGACTGGTAAAAATTCATATGGCCACTAAAAGTCAACACCAATTTTGATAGCACATAATAATCATAATCCAAGCAAGTGTGCGAACCTTACTTTTGCAAGTAAGGTTTGCAAAAAACAAGAAGGGCCTTCTCCATGGTGGCTCCTTCCTTGTAGAACATCATCCCAGCAAAGGTAAGATTGGTCCCCACTTCGACACTCTTTCTCAAGGCCCTGAAGACATGGTTCTGCCAACAGGCAGAACTGTGGACCCCAGAATGATATGGAGGCCATCAAGTGGGCATATAAAACAAACAAACAAACAAACAAACAAACAAACAAACAGCATTTTGAGCTAAAATTCTAAGTAGCCATAGACAACAGTTTGGGCATTGCAAAGGCAAGGCAGAATGGCTCAGAATTATACAACTGTATCCCTCAATGTAGAGAACTACATGAAGATTCTCTTCATGGCATAGAGCCTAAACATTCACCATAGAGCTTCCATGCATGGAGGATGTGGGCGACAGGAATAAAACAGAGGAGGATACAGCCAGCTATTCTTGCTTTCTTGTGTTCCAAGCAAGAAGTTCCATAAACCAGATAATTAAATGTTTGCATTTAATTAAAACTAAATGAATTGTAAGTTATTTAAAACTCAGCTCTTGTCCCAACCCCTCTACTGGTTTACTTATACCTGTTTAAGAAGCTCCTTGGTGGTTGAAGTCATGGTCACCATGTGTTTTCTCTCTTTTGTGCTTGAGGGGAAAGTATTTAACTAAGTAGATAGCCTGAAGAACATATTTTCATAACCTAAGTTTAGCAGATAAGCAAAGAAACTCACATCTGTCACCATAAATAGGAGGCAGTTCACTACTTAATTTAGTTCTGTCATCATAAAAAGATTATTAACATCATAACAAATGACTATTTAGAATATATCGTATTTTCTGGAAAACAAAGGGACTTGCTGGGGGTAAGAATTAATGAAGGTATCCTATAAATTTTATCATTCACATTATTTGATATCCCAATGAAAAAGCAATCTATTTTCATTTTTGTCATTGAATATTGTAAGTTTATGTCTATTGGTATTCTCAAATACCAACTTGAGGCAATGATCTTAGCTCTTAGCTGAACTTAAACAATACTTTTTAACTTATTCATTTGAAATTTTCACTGCAATCTTTCATGCAAGAGCTTTGTACTTGTAAAAGCCTGAAATTGGAATTGGATAAGGTACAAAGATGGAAGTTGAAATGTGTCAAGATGTATTTCTCAAGCTTTTGAAATGGATGCTATTACTACTATTTCCCTTCTGGAGGACAATACCCAGATTGTGTCAGCTGTCCAATACTGCCCTGAATCAAGCTACTTCAGAATAATTCTGCAGTCTGTTGAAGCAATTACTTCATATTATTCCCTTGCCAATTGCAACCAAATATCAGAACTCCCCTTACTTAAAGGTTCAGCACAAAAATCTGGAAGAGAGAGGTTGAACTGGCTTCCAAATCAACTAGGATCCTAATAATGGAGAGTCTTGGCACACATAGATACCATTGAACCCCACCTGTGCATACCAAGACTTCTCTGCTGTGAAATTTACCCAGCATATGAGTAACTATAGGAACTTTAATGTACTTAAACCGACACTGTTGGGATGGCTGAAAGATTATCTGGAGTATTCATGTGTTGAGCCTTCTAAATAATGAACTCTGTAACAAAACAAAATGAAGTGAACAGGGTTTTTTTTATTCGTAATCTAAACTCAACTGAAATGAACTGAAAAAAAGAAAAAGAAAACAAAAAGAAAAGATAACAATCAATTAAAATCTATCTTTCTTTCTTTCCTTCCTTCCTTCCTTCCTTCCTTCCTTCCTTCCTTCCTTCCTTCCTTCCTTCCTTCCTTCTTTCTTTCTTTCTCTTTCTCTTTCTCTTTCTCTTTCTCTTTTTTTCTTTCCTTTCTTTCCTCTCCAAAATCTTTGGAGGCAGTAGATGAGAAATTGAAAGGTGTGCCATCTCATCCCAGAAAAGACTTTAATTGGAGCTATGGAATCACAATGCTTTGCAGATTTGGTGTGTTTTATGTCTACACTAGCTTGGTCATTATGCAAGTCATAAAATTTCTATTTGTTGCCATTTTATTCCACGGCAAGCCTACATTATGCGTCATCTTAGTATATGATATTCTTTCTCTTTTTGATTGTATTTACTTTTTTATAGTCTGTCTTTTCTATACAATCTGATCTTTGGTTGAAATAAATTACAACTTTCAATTCCACCTTCAGTTCACCTGAGCAGAAAAATAGGAAGAGCTTTGGTGACAAAAATTATTACTTGAATATTGAAGTCTTTATTATCTTTATTTCCAAATTTATTCTCTGTTTCAGAAAAAGTCCAATCATTTATTTCACATCTTGGGTTTAACTTTTAATTATTGTTTTTTCTTGCTATGACTTGTCTTTGACTTTATGATTTATCAGTTGTTGTTTATTATGATCTATCACCTATTACTTGCTATTTACATGTACACTGTGAGTTTATATACTAGAGACAAATTCTTTGTGTCCAATCACACTTGGCCAATAAAGAATTCTATTCTGTCCTGTCCTGTCCTGTCCTATCCTGTCCTGTCCTGTCCTGTCCTGTCCTGTCCTGTCCTGTCCTGTCCTATCCTATCCTATCTCTGCAAAGACAGATTATCTTTCAACACATAACCCCCAAACACCCTGGCTTCTTTTTGAGATCACATGTATAAAAATAATCTTTCACTATAATCTCTATATTCTGGATGGATCCCTTAAAATAATTTGTTGCAGATGTTATTGGATGTCAAGATACTAGGAACCCCTTACTAGGTTTAAATCCCTTTACATTAGTAGAGTGTACTTTAACATGTTACTAATTATATTGATTTGAAATAAGCCCATCATGGTGGAAGGCTTCCAATTCTTTCCCACAAATTAATATACTGTATTTGGAAGCAGACAGGAACAGTCCTTGGCAGCAGCAAGAGCAGATTTTCCCGAACTATGAACCTGCTCCTAGACAGAGCCAATCTCTTCCCTTTGGAAGGAAAACTCTTCTTGGAAACAAGACAGTTGACAGTAGCATCTCTAAATCTTTGGAAGTGCAGCTCTAGCAGTGAAAGAGATCTTGCTAGACAGGGAGATTCCCAGAGTTATAGAAGGTAGCCTCTTTTTTTTTGTCAAGTCAATTATCACAGACTCCTAACAAACAAGAGATTCTTTCTTCATAATTGCAAACTGTAAAAGCAACCCTTTCACCAAACAAATAAACACCGCAAATTCCGTTTGCCTGAAATTTCGTAGGTTATTTTCTACATAGAAAGAAGACCGTTTTTATATATTTCATCCTATTCTGCTGATTTTATTTTAAGTAGATGGTTAATGTAGCCTTTAAAGATGGTTAGCATAAAAAAAATCTTCAACAGTTTCTTTTAATTTCATCATGTTCCATCTATTTAGCAATATATATTGTGAAAAAAAGCTAATTCCAGTAAATAGTTACATGAAGTTGTGGTTTTCACTGAATAACTATCAGATTTATGAAGGCTAGAGGTTCCAGCTCAGATTGGATCCCAAATGAATTGAGTAACATTTGCATTGGTCCAACATAATCAGGATTACTTTCAGAATTTATCAAACTGGAGTTCAGACAAGGGTCTCAGATTTCTGTCCCTGGTGTTCCACTAGCAAAGATATTTCTTTGACTCTTGCTTAAGTTTCTTTGAGATTTTTCAATGGTGCTTTTAGCTTTATTTCTAAAACTTTATGAGCTACTTTAAGACACCTAAAGTAGGGGAAGATTTCTCAAATAAATAAAATAGTTCACTATAAATTGCTGGCTAAATCTGTAGCTTTCAGCTGCTTAAATTCTGAAAGATATTCTTTCTTTTTTCCCCTAAGAATTAGAGAATGACACATTTATAGGTTTTTCAGCTATCATTTCCATAAGATTCTTTCTAATGGTATGTCCAGCATGATAACATACATTACAACTTTCCGTGGCTTCAGATAAGGCTGAAGGGTCTTCTTAGTTCCAGTAACAGAGATCCTTTCACCGTTTCAAGACTGACTGACTCGCTTTCCTCTTCTCTGAAAAGAAGAAAACTCTAACTGGGTCTGTCTTCTTGGCAGTACCTTTTGAACTTTGTTTTGTGTCAAGGTAACATAAAGAAACAAGAGGCCCCCGTGTAATTTGGATTTTTTTTAAGTATCTGCTTTCAATCTAATGTACTGTTGTGAAACTAAGCCAGTAAAACTATCTGAGTAGCCCATTTGAGGACTCTCTCTCTGCTATCTTTCTTTCAGTGACAAATCCAAGCTTCCAAGGTTTGTTCCAGGATGATAAGCTGCACAATTTACAGGTATAAGTTAACAAATGAGAGCAATTAAAATGTCTCACGGTGGCACCTGTCGCAGGGTAGGGTTGCACTAAATGATTCCCACATCGCCGCTTCCTGGAGAGCACACCATTTTCAGCCTTTCTGCAAGTGAAGCAACAATGGGAGAGTTGTTTTCAAATGGTCATGAACCATGAAATCTGGCCTTATCCTGTAGCTTAGGTATATGATTATTATCACTGGGGTGGGAGAGGTAGGAGGAGAGGAGCCCTGGAGAGCAGGAGGAGAAGTAGCAATAACTTTTTTTTTTCAATCCACTTTTGCACAAATGAATTATTGTTTTTTCAGACCATTCTCAATTGCAACAGCATCTTAGAGGTGCTTCCACTGACTTTCTTTTATAACATGGAAGTTTTCAGGGAGGTACCTTTCTGAAGTTTACTGACATCCAGAGCTTTTGTTTCTTTCTTTAAAAAGAGGTCAAATATATTCCTTCTAATACTCATTTTATCTAATGCAGAAGTTGGCAACTTGATGCCCTCCTGTTGAGTGAAACATCAACTCCATGAGCTCTTAAAGGGCATGTAAAGGGCATTGTCTTATCTGCCCTTAATCTAATGAAACGTTTTTCATTGTATGAAGCATTGCATTCAGCTTCCTCAACCAAGTATCCTTCAGATGTATTGGGATAACAGTTCCCCACACACCCAGTAAGTAAGCCTAATGACTGAAAACTATGATTTCTAGAAGCTGTAGACCTGAAATATCTGCGTGGTACCACACTGGTGTAAAGGGGTATAATACTCACCAAAGTATTATATTTACCATGAACGATGAACATTCTTTTTGCTGGACTGAGAATATTTTAAGTGTACAGTGCAACTTAATTTTAGCATATTCCCCTAGAACATGTTAGAGATTTTAAAAATAAGTCTGAAAATCCCTGTGGAGTTATCTTTTGTGACCAGCTTCTCCAGAAGACTAGAATTTGTCATATTTGAAAGCCCAGTGAGATTTTAATAGTTATCTATCCATCAAACATTATTCTTCCCTAAAAATAAAAAGTGTAATATAAACATCTTTGAACAGTCTCTCAATATCTCTTCATTTCCAAAATGGTATTTGTCTTCCAGGATATGGTGATGAATGCCATACTGCCAATGCACTATTGTCTCTTTTGGTAACCATTTTCAACACTGGAGGAAGAAAAAAACAGAAAAAAGTGCCAACCTTCCTAGACTCTTCTGAGTAATTTCCAGTTATGATGGGGGGAGGAATTATGGCAAAAGGCTTTGTCAGCTCCCCACTCCAATTATTTATTTGGAACAACTAAATAATGCATCTGTGATACAGATATATCAACTTGAAAACAGAACTATGGTATAATATTTCCCTGATACAAATTTTCACACCTGAAAATTTTTCCATAATTCTGGTCAGCATGCCTTTTTTAAAAACAAAAATGTTATCGAGCAGGAATATTCAGGGGTGGGAGAGAAAGGAGCAACCAAAACAAATGGAAGTTTAGAAGAATTTCCTTAAGAAAAACACCAGCTATCTGGGCTCTTTATCTTGAAGCACAGGAAGATAACAGGAGATCGTAGATGACAAAGAACTGTGGATGGCATAATAGAGCCATTTTCCTCTATTATTATATGAGAACTCAAAGTTATCCCGTGAAGTGAAATGCTAAACAAATGAATATTGTTAGGAATCACTCTGAGTGTTTAGATTTAGAAGCTGAGGAGTTTGACAAGACTGAGCTTCAGCCTACATCTCAAGCATATCTAAGAAAAGATTAGTGCAAGATGAATCTTCTGATCCACAGCCTGAGTTAGACAAGGCCTTGAACCTAGCGACACATTGCAAATAAACTATGAAAAAAAAGGCAAAAGAAGTCAAGCTATTTGAAAAAAGGAATTGTAGCTTATCCCACTAGCAATTATATAAAACTCTGCAATTTGACTGCTTCTTGGAGTAATCATTGTTTGGACTCCCCACTCATCCCGTTTGGTACATGATGTTGTATATTTAGCTGAATCTTGGATATCAATCGTATTATGAGCCACAGTGTCGCAGTGGTTAGAGTGCCATACTGCAGACTACTTCTGCTGATTGCCAGCTGCCTGCAATTTGGCAGTTCAGATCTCACCAGGCTCAATGTTGACTCAGCCTTCCATCCTTCCGAGGTGGGTAAAATGAGGACCCACATTGTTGCGGGCAATATGCTGACTCTGTAAACCGCTTAGAGAGAGCTGTAAAGCGCTGTGAAGTGGCATATAAGTCTAAGTGCTATTGCTGTTGCTATTATGTTTTCATGTTAGGTTCATACTCACAAAGTCTAAATAGCAGCAATCCAGTGGTGGGATTCAGCCAGTTTGCACCAGTTCGGGAGAACCGGTTGTTAACTTTCTGAGCAGTGTGGCAAACTGGTTGTTGGAAGAAATCATTAGGGCAGAGAACCGGTTGTTAAATTACTTGAATCCCACTACTGCAGCAATCCCTATATAACTGGAAGGTATTAGTAGAACTGAAGAATGCTCAGTGAGACTGGAATGTTGATGAACAGAAGCCTCTTTGACTAAGATATTGCAATATCTCATGGAAGATTTAATATAGTTATGAAATCCAAGCCAATAGAATGAACTATCCCTGATAGCTTCTCAGATTACTAGAACAGTTTCCATTTTTTTTAGACCCTGCCCTTTCAATGACCTGTTCCTATATCTGTCCTTTTAGAAAGGTTAAAATTTGCTGCCAGAGATATCGTGATGGAAGGGATATGATCTTTTCTAAGGAGAGAGCTTTATATAGTGGATGTACTATGCCTTGTGCCAATACATGCATTTGAACCCAAGGGCAAGCTGTACTGCTGTTTGGCATTTTGCAATGGCCAAGCATCCTTCTGTACAGAGCAAAGTCCTCTGTTTGAAAGGTGTCCTTCTGTAGTGGTCTGTCCTGACTAAGCTTGTATTAATTTAGGAATTGAGAAAGGGAAGGTGTATTAGAGTTAGGATCCGGACCACAAAATGAGTGGCAGAAATATGAATTACCCTGGCCACCGCTTCTCTTTCTATAATGAAATATAGTATACTTATCTTTAAATTACTGCTGTTCATACCCCATATAAATTAGCATATGCAATATATATGTCATTTTTTGACTGCTTCCTTTTTAGTGATGTGCGTTTTCTTTTTGGCATTTCATTTTCCCTTC
>JANHZT010000984.1:468051-480134 GCA_032468215.1 Stegonotus admiraltiensis
AACAACTTGCAGTAATTTTTAACACACAAGACTTTTGCTACCATATGAAGGCATCTCACTAGATAGCTCAATAAAATGAGAGGGTACCAGAAACGATAGTGGCAATACTCAAAACTTTTTCTGACCATAAACACGGGGGGGGGGGACCAGGAAAACTACAAGAAGTGTGAAAAAGCTTTTCTTTTCTACTTTCTCAATGCCATCATTTTTATGGTTGTTCCTTCCTTATACACATGCCTCCACCTCAAATAAGCAAGCACTAAAGATATTTTTATAGAGTGACAGAGAAAGAGAGACCGATTACTAGACTGATAATCCTCACAAACATAATTTGGAATGATTCAGTGGGTGGGTGGGTGGAGGTTTTTTTCTTGCAACTGTTTGGAATGAGGAAGAAAAGGAAATGTACTATACTAAATAAAGTGACTTTATTAACACTGACCCAAGATGTTTTTCTGCCTGAGAAAAAGGGAACTTTTTTATGTGTTGGATATGTAAAAAAGTTGTACCTCTCTTAGAAAAAAAATGGAAGAAATAAGATTGATGACAAAACAAAGAAGATACCCCAGAATTATAATATACATACATACATACATGCATTTCATACATAAATATATTTAGGAAGCTAATGTTAAATTAAATTCCTGTTTTGGGCAGGTAAGTTAATAATTAACTGGATGCTTTTAGAATAATTTAACAATAGAAAAAATGAGTTTGAACATATGATCAGGAAAAAAGTTACTGATAAGATTTGAACAGTGATTATTCTTATTTTATTAGATGTGGATTATATAGATTGAATTAATAATAGTCCAGGTGAATCTTGTAATGAACCTTGATTTATATGCCAATTGGATATTGTTTAAATGGAAAAAAAATAATGGAAAAAATAATAATAAAATAAAGGGGAAAAAACTTATCCACTCACGAATTCGATCAGATTGGCAGGTGTATCTTACCTCACCTGTTTGTTTGCTTGTTTGTTTGTTTATATTTCATATTTTAAACCATCCATTTACCTCAGAGCAAGCTAATTTCTGAGTTCAGGGAAGGGCTTCTATATATTTTTAGATTCATGTTCCAGAAACCATAAATAGTTGTTTCATTTTAGCTGATCATAGACCATAGAGCTGGTCTGATACTGAACTGGTTGTATCCTGCAACATGTATGATGGCTGTAGCTATTCTGAATAGCTTGCAGTGATGATAGCCACAGTAGACAAAGATTGGTCCAGTGGTGGTGATGAAATCAAAAGCTTTTTACATCCTTTGGCTCAATAATAGGCAAAGAGACCAGGAGGTGTTTCAGAGCATCCTAGGTATTTCAATTTATTAAGAATAAGAAAAAAAACAGTAAACAATGTATTAATGAATGTAACCCATATTAGCTGGTTGATTGAATCTAACTTTAAGACATACAAAATAACTCTGACACTACTGATGATACCACATCAATATGGAGAACAGTAGCCAATGCGATCGGAACATTTTTATTCATAACCTGAATAGGAAGAATTATGCACTGCTTGTCAGAATTGTGGATGGCACAAAATTGGGAGGTTGGGCCAACTCTCACGATGACGGAATTAAATTTCAATAGACTCTGGACAAGTTGGAAGTTGGGTTGAGAGGAACAAGATGACCTTCACAGGAAGAAATGTGATAAATTACATTTACAGAAGGAAACATAAGGTGCCCATTCAATAAAGGGGATTCATGGCTTGGAGAAGAGCTTGAATGAAGAACTTGGAGAATATATTGCTGAGGGTTGGAATAGATGATATTCATGACTCTTCCTACTCCACAATTCTATGATTCTATTATTCTAAAGCAGACAGTTAACAAAAGAAAGCAAAGATGTTATTTAGCACTATACAACAGAAGCTATCACACAGAATTTTGTAACGTTTTGTAAAAACTCATTTTTGCCTGACCGAAGTAGAGAGAAATATAGAATTGCTTTAACTGACCTGGATGTTGCAAGTAACTAAACATGACACCAAGATACAAATCTCAAACTTACTAGTGTCAGATGTCAGGCTCCAAATTCCAAGTGCAGCATTTGCATCAGAACATTACCGTGTACATTCATTTGGATGTGATCTTGGCGTGATGTAAAGTAGCAAATTGTCTCAAAGTTACAATTCTAAACTTCTGTCTGAGCAGCTGGAGATATCTGACAAACCCTTTTTGAGCTCCAGAACTAAGCAGGATTGGTCTTGGTTAGTAACTGGATGGGAGACCTCCAGAGAGTCCTGAGGCTACACACTACACTTGGGAAGTAAAAAAAAAAGATCCCCACCAAAAGGACAATGGAAATAATTCACCTCAAGCTGGTTGAAATTTTACCTATCTTACCTTGTATTATTTTGTATCGAAGTACTGGTTTGGACTTTTTATTATACTGTACGCTCTTTAAAATTAAAATTCTGCAAGTTATGTACAGGAAATTTTGCAAAATAATATTAAATCTAGAATCTGGAGGAAGGCGATCATTACTTTGAAAGCAGTGCAAAAATTAAATATTGCCATAAAATGGTACATTAATGAGTCATAGCCTATTATGAAGACTACAGTACATTTCTGAACAATAGGAAAAAGCAGTCAATTATAGGTCTATGAATCCAAATTAATGGTCTTTGATAAAATAGTTTAGTTTTACTTAGACATGTCATAAGAAACTTCTAAAACTTTGGAATAAATGAAAGGAATGCTCATCATAGCAATGTTATGACCATTTAATCGTTTTTCCATAAGAAAAGATTAAAATGCTTTACTTATGCTAGATTAAATGCTTACTCGATAATTGCAATGGACAGTATGCTTTCAGAATAGGAGAATTAAATTAAAAGAAAGACAACTGCAGAAAATGTACTAGTGGTAGAATTAGAGAGGGTTTCATCAGCTCCTGATGCCTCCACTGTAATGAATCTGTCAAAAGATAATAATATTTTAGTGAAAGGTGCGATTGGATAAGTCATGTTATTTATTAACTGTTACCTTAAAATATCACTTTTGTCTTATTATTAAAGAGTGGTTAGAGTGCAGCAGGGCTGCCTGACATAAAGCATTAAAAAAAGATTATAGCTCTAACAGGGCTCAGAGTATATTCTCTGTGCTGTAAACTTTGTAGCATAATTTACCAATACCTGACGAGCAGAACCAGCCAGAGAACACTAAACCAACAGAGCCTGGATCCTTAGTCTGCTCCCGTAACCCATCCAGCACATTTAGAAGAGTCCCCTGGAGCTATATTTGTCACAGCACTTTTAACCAGCCAATATCAACATCCTTAGCTTCTAACCTTGATGTTTCTAACTGCCGCAATTAAATATCTGCTTTTTGCTTACATGGCTTGAGAACAGATAGAAGAGGAAGAAAACATCATATTGTAGAACCTGAGATTCAAGCTGGCTTCAAGTTCTCCCTCCCTGATAGTCTATCCCAAATCAGTAAGAAAAAAATAGAAGCCCATTTTTTAGAACTCACATGAGACAGGCTAAAAAATTAGCTATTTCCAGAAGAATATAATTTTTCCCTGTAAAAAAACAGTATGTTGAAACAAGAAGAGACGCATGGAAATAACCAGGGATCTTCTCTTCTCTTCTCTTCTCTTCTCTTCTCTTCTCTTCTCTTCTCTTCTCTTCTCTTCTCTTCTCTTCATTCTGCTCTGCTCAATTCTTGTATCTCCCTTCATGATTGGGTTAGGATTAGGATTAGGATTAGGATTAGGATTAGGATTAGGATTAGTTTATATATTTTGACTGTACTGGCCACATATTTTTGGCAGCTGTAAAAACTTTGAAAAAAGTTGTGTGGCATTTCAAGTCTTTAACATGATATTTAGAATCCCACATGTAGTTTATAACAGTTTTGGTTGTCTTGTCCATGGATTCTAAAACTAAGACTACTTTACCAATTTACATTTTAGGATACAGGTAGCCTTCACTTAACTTCCAGTCATTTCAAAGTTATATCATATGTAGAATTGTTTTATGGCCTGTAAAGGATATGCTGTGTCTGCCCCCATCTCCCCCACAGTCATGTGACTGCATGTTGTATGGGGTCAGCTATACAACCAGCTGCAATGGGTTACTGTAATAAGGTTGCAATTCACAATATTTTTTGCCTGGTCCCAATGAAATAAATCAGTTCACTTAACAACCACCATGAAAAAGGCCAGAAAATTGTTTCTGGCCATGTAAGTGCCTTAACTTATGACTGCAATCATTTATGGCCATACCTCCAGTCCAGGTTCAATTATGATTTTAAGCTGAGGACTACCTCTAATGCCCTGACTTAAAAACATCGCCTCTAATCTAGGTTCATTATCGTTTGGCATCACTATCTTTTGATAATCTCAACAGGAGATTAAATTGTTAGAGAAGTGTCTGGCCTTGAAATATTTTCTTTGGAAAGGCATGATCAAAATATCTCATCATACCATTTTCCAAATTTAAGGAACCCCAAACCATATTAGTGACAGCTGTGCAGAAATAAACCTAAAAACAACAGAACATTAACTTAATTTCTATTTTCTGGCAGCTTCAAAAGCCATGATGATTAAATTTCTTCATTCCCAAAGCAACACCTGATAGTTGGAAGAGAAAAATAAATGAATAAGAAGTTTTCCCAGTTCCAAGTAGCTTTGACTCTTAGTCTCCTAAGTTTATCAACATGGAAGACATAATGGAAGTCTGACCAATCTTAATGAAAGGGAGGGGCTTTGATCACATGATTGTGAGAATAAATATTGACTTATTTATTCTCTTGCTGTGGACACTTCTAATTATTTCTAATTCCTTATACCAGGCTTGCTTTTTGGCCTATTTTTCTGTCGCCAGGTCCTATCGTCAATGCAGTAGATATCACTTTGTTACAGAGAAATCTAATTAAATCAAATTTTACATTTGCTTTAGGCAAACAATTAAATGTCCTAGTATTTTATAGACTCAAATCACCATCTATTTTTCCTCTCTCTCCTTAAACAATGTCATTGGAAAGTGCATATTGATTAATCAGAACATTCCTTTTTTAAAAAAATAATAATAAAAGTCTTTTAATGTCTTGAGTGTTTTTGCGATTAAATTCTCTGAGAAAACATTACATTTTAGTGCCATTTCCTCTCACACTGAGGCATTGTGCCTTGAGTGATTCATTCCTTTTCTTTTGCTCTCACCCACTGCCCTGTTGCAAATGACACCCCTTGTTCTATCAAAGGAAAATCTATATGAATGTATAAGTGAGAGAGCTGCCTGATTGTATACATTAGTGGGCAAAAAAACAATCCCACCCTGTGAGATTTCTTGTTCTCCTTTCTTGTATGTATCTCTTTAGCAGGGAGCCTCCCCAGGATCTTGTAATTGTACCACTGGTGATGGAAGAGGGACAAAGTGTTTTGAACAGGCTACAACTGATTTCCAACATTAAAGAGATTACTCTAAAAGGCAGATACTTGTGTTTTACACATCTAGATAATTAGTCAAATAAGCTTTAAGCATGTCTTGTGCCTAGGTGCTATATTTGTTATAAAATTGTAAACAATTATTTCACTTTAGTCATTCTATTTTACCAGCTTCCATTAAATATGTAAATACAACAGATATTTCATTAATTTTAAGGTAGCTTTGGATTCTGTATCCAGGACCATATTATGGGAGAAGCTGGAAATGCATTTATCAATTGGAGGCTTCTCCCTTTAATTCATTTTTCATTTTAATTCATTCATAATTCATTTCCTACACCCCAATATAACTCTTAAGGTGAGGTACATAACGTAAGGGTTTTTCTTGAAACCAGTTACAACTCAAAAGGGGGGGAGACTGATTATTTCCCCTCCCCCATTCCAAAGGTGCTTTTTCAAGAGGCAATTGGACTTTCTTTGAATATGTTTCACTTCTCATCTAAGAAGCTTCTTCAGTTTAGTTCAGTTGTTAGTTTAGTTGCCTTTTGAAAAAGCACCTTTGGGACAACCATGACCTGGATGACTGAGAATCTCTATAGACATTTGGCCCCATTTTTAGAATAATGGCCTAGTGAGATGTCAAAGATTATAATCAGAAAATCGAGATTACAGCTTTTTCCACAATTTATAGAGCATTAATGGCCATAAAATAGAACAAGTGATTACCTTTAGCTTTAAATATTTACGGGTAGTCATGCATGCCATTGACTCAAGGAAAGTCCGGTGTTAACATGCTGCTGTTATTTGACAAAGATCTGCCAATGCCATTCTTAAATTTTTCCAATCCAAGGGAGGACATTATGTTCCAGCTGCACTTTCAGGCTAAGCTGGTAGCCCAGCTCCTTTATGGTACTCTGGTTGGCCCCAACTTGGTGTTTCAGGTCTCTGCAAAGAGTACAATCTAAATTCATCAGATCAACTCTCCAGATACTTTGCTGTGTCTCAAATACACACTCTGAATAGAGCCAGGTATTATAAAAATTATAATTAAGAGTGTGTCTAGCTTCTAAAAAACCTTTGGTTAAAGTCAACTTCTGTCCTCAAGGCTTAGCACCATTAATCTCTCAGGATAACTTCCAATCCACATGGATCAAGGCTGTCTAATTTAATCTTTCAGATTTAGGCTACTCTCCTTCCACAGGTCTTAAGATGGAACATGATCAGACAAAACAATCCCTGAAGTGAAGGTTAAAGGATACAGAGAGGCAAGTGGATCTTAGGGAAGCTCCAACTTTCCTGTCACCAGCACATAACAGATATATTGGCACAGCTGCCAATATACACACCTTATACAGCTAGAAAGACCCAGTCATCAGGTAGCTTTCTCTCCTACCTGATGACATGCTCTCTCCTCTGTAGTATTGGATGGTAAATACAAAACAGTTCCATTGCTTAGGTCCGGGGTACTTGCAGGACCACCTCCTGCCTGCCTCCCACCATCCTGTCCGCTCACATAGAGCTGCCCCCCTCAGGGTGCTGTTGACCAGACAATGTTGGCTGGCGGTGCCCAGGGGTAGGGCATTCTCCATGGGCGCACCTACCCTCTGGAATGGGTTACCCACCGAGCTCCGGACAGTGCCCGATCTCCATTCTTTCCGCTGTGGCCTAAAGACTTGGCTACTCCAACAAATGGGCTGATTCTGATTTTGGGGTTTTTATGATTCAATTATTTTATATTTTTAACTGGTTTTAATTAGTATTTTATTGTATTATTGTATGTCTTTACCTTTGTTCGCCACCCTGAGTCCTTCGGGAGAAGGGCGGCATATAAATATGTGTAAATAAATAAAAATAAATAAATAAATAAATTGCCTGAAAGGCTCTTTTCCTGTAATTCCAGAGAGGTAGATACTACAGAACATGTCCTTCTACGTTGCTCCCTTTATGGAGGACATCCAAACCAGATTCATACTTCCTCTCATCAGTAGATATTCTGATTGTTCAGATTTGGCCCATGCCACATGCTGCTTATAGACAATGTGCCATTTGTTACAATGCACGTGGCTAGACTTTGCACAGCAGTGCAGAAGGTGAGCCATTATCCTGCAACGCATCCCCTGAAACAATAATCCCTTTAGATTTTAAATACTAAGACTTTGCTGATATTAATAGATATTTTTACTTTGGTTCAATTTTAGATACCATACTTAATATTAATTAGTGTTTATATTATAATTTAATATAAGCTATATCCTAGATTTTATATATTAGATACTAGTTAAGTTATTTTACAAATGTATTTTAACTCTGGCCTAAATTTTATTTCTCTGTTTTCCATACTGGTCTTCGACCACAATAAATCATACTGAATTAAAAGATAATTGTATTCCAAGTATCTGAGTTTATTTTTGAGACAGTATAACAAAATGTGATGTATTACTAGGAATATGTCCACAAAATATGAGATTATAGAAATGTTTACACTCCTATCTAGTATTTTGATTCATATATAACTAATGCCATTATGGCTAGTACTTCTATAGGCATATACAGTGATTCAAATGTGGAATAAAATAATATTACAGATAGTGGAAGCACTATGTAGATGGATTCCCCAAAGATTTCTCTAAGTTTTTTATGGGCAGTGGCAAGGGAAAAGGGCAGTGGTGGGATTCAAAGATTTTTACTACCAGTTCTGTGGGCATGGCTTGGTGGGTGTGGCAAGGCTTGGTGGACATGGTAGGGGAAGGATACTGTAAAATCTCCATTCCCTCCCCACTCCAGGGGAAGGTTACTGCAAACTCCCCATTTCTTCCTGATCAGCTGGGACTCGGGAGGCAGAGAATATTTGGGGTGGGGCCAGTTAGAGGTGGTATTTACCAGTTCTCAAAATGTCCACTACCGGTTCTCCAGAACTGGTCAGAACCTGATGAATACCACCTCTGGAAAAGAGGTAAAGCCTGAAGCTCTTAAATTGTAAACACTGACTGGGACTGATCAGAGAACAAGGAGAAGGAGCACTGCAACACTGAGAGGTCCAGAATGATGCCATGATCTATAATATTAAAAGTCACTGAGACATCAAGGAGAATACCAAAGATCATTGATAGGCATAATCAATGGAGTCTCCCAACCTAAAATCTGACTTTTAAAAATGCAAATAATTTACTTACTCCATGATCCTCTGAAACCACAAACTGACCATCTTCTCAACAAAAGTTGTTATCTACCTATATGATTTGTCCAAGTCCATAGCTTCTCCATGATGGGTGTAACACAACTTCCTTTAGTGAAGACTCAGACATCACCACATGGCTACTTCAGCAGTTCTAACTAAAAAGGAAGGGTAAAAATCTAAAGGACAGGTAACAAGATTAACAATCCCAAAAGGTTCTGCGCATTTCCAGGAGGTACAGGATTATATTTCTTCTAGATACCAGGACAAGATGATTTCTCAGTCAGCACACAAGGACTCACCCAGTCAGAGTCTAACTCTGAGCAGATCTGAGTGACATCTTAAGGTAAAGGTTCCCTTAGCACATATGTGCTAGTCGTCCCCAACTCTAGGAGGCAGTACTCATCTCCGTTTCAAAGCCGAACAGCCAGTGCTGTCTGAAGACGTTTCCATGGTCATGTGGCCGGCATGACTAAATGCCAAAGGCGCATGGAACGCTGCTACCTTTCCAACAAAGGTGGTCCCTATTTTTCTACTTGCATTTTTTACGTGCTTTCAAACTGCTAGGCAGTTCAAACTATTGGCAGAAGGAGTGACATCTTATAGATACCTAAAATGTTTCTAACAGTGGCCTTAAAGATATTCCCATATCTACATGGGTTTGACTACATGTTAAATTTACCATAGATAAGAAATAGCTACGTTTTTTTTTCAAAAGATGTATAAGAAGAATTACTCTAAACAGCCTTTTGATGCAAAGAAAAAAAGAAACTTAACGTTCAATTATTAAGATAAATCTTTGGGGATACAACTTCGCTGCTTTTCCACCATAAAGGGTTGTTACTTTAGGAATTCTTTTGGCCATTCCATAATATGTTTAGCATTATGGTTAATTCAGAGATTATGTCAATGTTTTCCTCTACAAGTCTAAATAAAACTGTAATTCTACTTGGATGAGTTCCAAAACTGTGTTTTCTCTACTGGAGAATTTTAAATGGAATTAGACTATTGAAATCAAACTTCTCTATCAAATCTGGATTTCCGTTATGTATTTTTCCTACTTTTGACATAACACACTTCAAATAAAGCTTCTATTAACTAAGGCTGTAACCATGGATTAAATATTTATTCTGACATTATTGGACTGATAATATCAATTTCAAAGTTCAAATTTTAATAAGGTATTACAAAGCATGGAAAGAAACAAGCTAATCAAGCCAAGTTTCATATTTCCTCCCTTTGTATAAAATGATAATTGAATTTAAAGCTATGCTTTGTCTCTTTAATATCTGCTAAATATGGATGAATTACTGAATATATATTTATTCTCAGACTCATTTGAAGGCAAATATTTACAAGGCTTTTCTTTTGTAATCTGATTTTAATATCTCAACTGAAAATGATTCATAGCATATGACTTCAAATACCCTGTAGTTAAGAAGGCCAAAAATTAATTAACTGATTCTACCGTAGGTTTCTTGAAATTAATGGTGCCATTTGTTTTATTATTTTAAATTATTGTTCCTTTCATTACATTTCAATGCCTTGTATCCAAATTGTCCTAACTTTTAATATCATTCTTATTTTAGTAACATAATACTGAATTTCCTGTTTTTCTGCATTCTAGCCTTTTAATTTAGAAAGAAAACTATGACATGTCTTAAGATCCATTTTAAAGACTTTACTGGGATACCACAAAATGAATGTTATGTGTTGCAGGACAAAACAACCCATCTTCTACGAGTCTCCCAAAAAAAAAAAAAGGACTTGCACAACACATGATTACCCTACCTGGGGTCCAAAATCCATTGAATCAATAGATGGCAGTAAAGGATCACATTTTTGTTATCTAATGGAATTTTTCCCTTTTTCAGATCAGGGTCATACTTGAGAGTTTGCCCTTGCTGTGCTGCACCATAGTGGTGATATTCTACAGCAACTAGAGTTCCAGCTCTTGACAGAATCAAACTCAAGTATCTAATACTCCATTTGCAAGCCAAGAAAGTTTTTGTCTTTTTCTTCTTCCCTTGTATCTCACATCCCCTATTCTCCGCTCCCTTTCCTTCCCTTAATTTCCTATTTTTTCTTCTCTTGTTTGTATTTTATATAATTTAAAAAAACTTAATAAAAGGGAAGCAAACCAAGCAAGTTGTAGGGCATTAAGAGCGATAGCATTCACTCCAGCAAAGTACTGACTCAACTTCATCTCAAGCTTCATCTTTAGACTCCTAGGGCTGGAAGGCACCTTGGAGGTCTTCTAGTCCAACCCCCTGCTCAAGCAGGAGATCCTATACCACTTCAGACAAATGGTTGTCCAATCTCTTAAAAACATCCACAACTTCTGGAGGCAATTTGTTATATCCCAACAATGCCCTTGATGTGATGTCCCAATGCCTGGAGGCTGTGTGGATCTGGATGGGGAGAAACAGGCTCAGGCTCAACCCGACCAAGACCATGTGTCTGTGGCTTCCGGCATCCCGATATAGTCGGTGCCATTGCTGACTATTGGGGGTGAATCGTTGGCCCCCACAGAGAGGGCTCGCAACTTGGGCATCCTCCTGGATATACAGCTGTCTTTAGAAGAGTATATGACAGCTGTGGCCAGGGGGGCTTTTTATCAGGTTCGCCTGATCTGCCAGTTGCGTCCCTTTCTGGATCGGTCACTCATGCTCTCATCACGTCCCGCCTGGACTACTGTAATGCTCTCTACATGGGGCTCCCCTTGAAGAGCACCTGGAGGCTCCAACTGGTCCAGAATGCGGCCGCACGGGTGGTTATGGGGGTGACTTGGCCCCCTTGGATGGGGCTCGCAATCTGGGTGTCTTCCTGGATGCGCGGCTTTCCTTGGAGGATCATGTGGCAGCCGTGTCCAGGGGGGCTTTTTATCAGGTTCACCTGATACGCCAGTTGCGGCCCTATCTGGATCGGGATGCCCTATGCACAGTCACTCATGCCCTAGTCACCTATCGCCTGGACTACTGTAACACACTCTACATGGGGCTCCCCTTGAAGACTACTCGGAGGCTCCAACTGGTCCAGAATGTGGCCACGCGGGTGGTTATGAGAGTGACATGGCTCTCCCATATAACTTCCCTCCTGCGCGAGCTGCACTGGTTACCAGTGGTCCTCTGGGTACGATTCAAGGTTTTGGTTACCACCTTTAAAGCGCTCCATGGCTTAGGGCCTGGATATTTACAGGACTGTCTTCTGCAACCAATAACCTCCCACCGACCCATACGCGCCCACAGAGAGGGACTCCTCAGGGTGCCATCGGCCACACAATGTTGGCTGGCGACCCCCAGGGGGAGGGCTTTCTCTGTGGGGGCACCCACCCTTTGGAACGAGTTACCCCCAGATTTAAGGAGGATTCCAGATCTGCCCTCCTTGAAGACCCTCCTATTTCAACAGGCCGGGCTGGCCTAATTCCTGATTGTTTTAGTTGTTTTAAATTGGATCTTAAATTTTGGGGTGTTTTATGTATTTGGCCACAATATTTAATTTATT
>JANHZT010000984.1:480234-492923 GCA_032468215.1 Stegonotus admiraltiensis
TTTTTATCTTTGGCTGTGCACCGCCCTGAGTCCTTCGGGAGAAGGGCGGTATAAAAGTCTAAATAATAAATAAATAATAAATAAATAATAAATAAATAAAATGCTTCTCTTTCTTCAGGGCATATAACTGCAGAAAGATCCATCTCAGTGGTGGGTTGCTTCTGGTTCTGTCCAGTTCTTTAGAACCGGTAGTAAAAGCGATGGGAGGCTCCGCCCACCTGCCCAGACGTCATAATTGACGATCTGTGCATGTGCAGAAGCATGCACGCTCCCATTGCGAACTGGTAGTAAAGATAAGTAGAACCCACTCTTGATCCATCTGATGTTTCAAGGCATTATGATTGTTTTCGAAACAGATGAAATTGTGTCTCACTGTCTGGCTTGATAAATATCCACATCTGACCAAGGATAGCGTTCAGCAAGTGGCTAGCTCTCATTCCAATACCTTTTTGATCCTACAGGCATTTTATACACCTGCTCCCATCTCAGCATGGACTATGAACTCTACACAAAATTATTAGCTAACTGTTTATACGTGATTATAGGTCACATTATTCATATGAATCAAGCTGGATGTATTCCATATTGTTAATAAATTTACCCTTTATTAGGAAATTCTTACATATTACACAAATCAACAAAAATATTAGATCTTCATTAGCCATATGTTCTTTGGATATATTTAAAGCCTTTGACTCTCCCAAAATACAATTTTAAAAACAAATAACTAATTAAATTTTAATTTGGCACTGACTCCTATAAGATGATTTAACACATCTACAAACCAACTAAATCTCAGATAAATCTTAACAGTTATGATTCAGTTCCCATTACATTTTTAAGTGATACTAAGCAAATTTGTCTTGTATCACCATTATTATCCAACCTAATGCTTTTAGAAGCATCAACAATATAAAACGGGAGATAAGATGTATCTTTTGTATCTACTTGCAGGTGATATGATCTTGAGTCCTCAAATGCTTCTCATTCAGCTAGCTACATATATTAAAGAGTTAGAGAAATTTGCAGAGATGACATTACTATCAGTTAATTTTCATAAATCATATCTGAGATTTTTTCATAAAACCCAAAAAACACAGAAGGAAATTTCCACAGTTTTAGGGGTTCTAATAGAATCTTTAAAATATTAAGCCATGACTATAACTCAAAATGTTAATAAAACCTTTGCTAATAATTCTGTAACAACTTGGAAGAAATTAAACAAAGAAATGAAAAACTGTCAGTATATAAGGGTTCATGAATTGGAATAGACATGGACAGGTCAGCTAATGGGGACTCTTTGGTGATTCTGATGCTCGGACCTGGGCATGGCTTAGGTTCACTGATCTGTATACGGGGTGAAATCCAGCAGGTTCTGTCAGGTTCTGAAGAACAAGTAGTGGAAATTTTGAATAATTTGGAGAACTGGCAAATACCACCTCTGATGGCCCCAGAGTGGGGTGGGAATGGAGATTTTGTAATATCCTTCCCCCAGGTTGGGGAAGGAATGGGGATTTTTCAGTATCCTTCCCCTGGAATGGGATGGGAATGGAGATTTTGCAACATCCTTTCCCTGTCACGCCCAAGCCACACCCACCAAACCGCACCATGCCCACCAAGTCACGCCCACAGAACCGGTAGTAAAAAAAATTGGATTTCACCACTGTGTGTATGTGTGTGTGTGTGTGTGTGTGTGTATATGAGTGCTTCTGTGATTCTATAGCTTCTGTGATTATTGATTCTGTACTTCTGGATTCTGGATTCTGAGTTCTGGTTCTGGCTTCTGCTGTAAGGTGTTGTATATAAAGAAGTTTCTTATATAAATGAATCCTGCTGAATTATTTACTTCTGTGCTGGATGGATTGCTGCAAACTCTAACAACAACTGGTCTTCAAAACATTTCAGTATTTTAGGGCGAATTACCGTGGTTAAAATAAAAATCCTTGCACAGCTTAACTTTTTTTATTGCAATGCCTCCCAATGGTAATTCCAGAACAGGTTTTAAGATATTGGCAGAGAAAAATTGAAAGCTTTTGTTTCCGTGCACAAAAACTGAGAGTAAATAAAAGGATTTTATATAGATCTGAGAAGCAGGGAGGCTGGGACAGACGCAAGTTGTTAATATATTAACAAGCAGCACAGTTAGGCCATATGATTCCATTTATTAGGGTAGATTCTTAAACAATGGATTCATACTAGAGCCAGATAAGTTTATAAATCAATGGTTTTTTCCACCAGAAATATTTTTCTAAAATGAAACAGATTGAAATTGTTTTTACTACTGAAACAATGTTTCAAATTTGGAAAAGTACATGCATAGTTTTCAAAAAGGATATTTGTCCTTTAACTACCCTGGTAACAAATATATGTCAAGAAGGTTATTATGCTTTGACTAAAATGAAATATTTGAGAAAATATAATCTTTGTAGACTAAAATATTTCTATAGTAATAGGAAATCTTTCAATAAAGATAATATTGATAATGAAATATATGGTAAGTTACCATAGCTCTTCTAGTACCAACTTAAATTTCTTCTGGATAGTAGAAATATTAGAAATATAGCAACATGTCCCTATATCAATTTTCACAATTTAACAATTCATTATTTAGAACAACCAAAAGGATCAATTTCAAAACTGTATAGGTTGCAATTAAAAAATTATGAAATCAGAAATATTATTACAATCTGATCCACCATATGATTTAACAGAAGGTCGGGGTATTGATCTTGGTAATCCCGTACAGGAGTCAAACTGGTAAAAATTATGGAAACTGAGTGGATTCCCTTGTTTCAATGCAAGAAATGCAATGGAAGTTATACAGTAATACTAACAGAGTTAGAAGGGACCTGGAGGTCATTTAGTCCAACACCCTGCTTTCACAGGAGACCTATCCTATTTCTGATAGGTGGATGTCCAGTCTCTTCTTAAAAGCCTCCAGTGTTGGTGCACCCACAAAATTTCTGAAGGGGATTTGTTCCACTGGTTAATTGTTCTCACTATTAGGAATGTGAGAACAATGTTGGCTGGCGATTCCCAGGATGAGGGCGTTCTCTGTGGCTGCACTGACCCTCTGGAATGGGTTACCCACCGAGCTCCGGATGGCCCCCGATCTCCGCACTTTCTGCACTGGCCTGAAGACCTGGCTCTTTCAGCAAACTCCCTGATCGGTTATAAGGGTTTTAATTTTGAGGACTTTAATTGTGGATTGGTTTTAGGATTTTATTGTAGTTGTTTTTATTGTGTGAGCTGCCCCAAGTCCTATGGGAGAAGGGCGGCATATAGACTTTAATAATAAATAAATACATACATACATACATACATACATACATACATACATACATACATACATATTTTTTCTCCGTAGTTCTAGATTGCTTCTTTTCTTGATTAGTTTCCATCCTTGTTTCTTGTCATGCCTATAGGTGCTTGGGTAAATAAGTTGGCCCCTTTTCCTTGTGGCAGCCCTTCAAATATAGGAAGACAGCTATCATGTAACCCTGGTCCTTCTTTTCACTAGACTAGGTATACTCAGTTCCTGCAATCGTTCTTTGTATGTTTTAGCTTTTAGGCCTCTAATCGTTTTTGTTGCTCTTCTCTGAACTCTTTCCAAAATCTTAACATCTATTTTGTATTGAGGTGACCAAAACTGGATGCAGTATTCTAAATGTGGTCTTACCAAGTTTTGTAGAGTGGTACTAATAGTTCACATGATCTTGATTCTATCCTTCTATTAATGCAACCTAGGATTGCATTGACTTTTTTGGCTGCTGCTCCACACTGTTGGCTTCTCTTTAAATGGTTGTCTACTAGGACTCCTAGTGAAGTCTCACTGTTAAGAGTGACTACTATTGAGCCAGGTGTTGCCTAGTCTATACCTGTAGTTATGATTTTTCTTGCCTAAGTGTAAGACCTTGCTTTTAGAAGAAATTTTCTTGTTACATTTCATTTTGTTTGATTGACTGTGAACAAGTCTATTGAGATACATGTTGAAACTATCTTCTGGGGTGTTGGCTAATCCTGTACACTATTGGTCCTTGATTCCTATCAAGCTGGCACACATATATACAAATTATTTTTCCAAACATTAGAGAGGATGTCAAAAAAAAAGGAACATTTTCTCACGCGGTGGTCATGCAATAAAGTTATAACCTTTTGGCATAAACATTTTGGAGAGATTAATCATAGAACTGAAAGGTCTCCAGAGCAAGACTTATTGCATTTATTTATAGGACTAAATCATAAGCTTAAAAATAAAGAATTTATTATTTGTTTAATTTTAGCAACCAAATTAATAACTGTGCGATATTGAAAAACTCTAGATAATTTAATAACTGAACTGAGGATTAATAAGGCATCTTCAGTTGCTAAATTAGAAAAGAAGTGCAAAGTTAAAATAATGAGACATCAGAAGCAGGAACCACAATTTTATCAAATTTTGATTGATTTTATTATCTAAATAACAATAGATTATAATCTGGTATACTTCATACGTATGGAAAACTTTCATAGGTGTATTACCTGCCTCTTTATTCACGCTGCAGTAAATTTCTTGGATTGGCAAGTTCTAAAAGCACCAAGTGAGGTTCTTTCAATCTTTACTGAAATAAGTTTAAATACAAATTTAAGGACTTTTTTAAAAAAAAATCTAACAGCAAGATTAGAATTTTGATTTTGGAAAGTTACAAATGGACTATGTGTCCAAATGGATTTAAAATAGGATTTTGAAGTTAATTATAAGAATCCTTCCCATTGGCAATGCTTTATTCTGAAATCTTTTTTTAAAAGTATGAACTTTGAATACTGGACATGTGAAGGAACCAGAAAGAACTAAAGATTACAATTAAAGAACACTTAAATTTAACCTACTAATACAGAATGGAGCTAAATATCTTAACACTAGACATACTGAAATATATTTTTATTTATTGGTTGGTTGGTTGGTTGGTTGGTTGGTTGGTTTAATAAGTATCTGCCTCTATTGTGTTTAAAAGACACTGTGGAAGAGGAAGAAATTTTATAGGACAAAACTGACACTGATCTGAAAGTGAATTAAAAGACAGGCTACAAGAATGATATGGAAAAAGATGCTACACTGCATATACAAATGAAACTGGCTGATAATTTTAAAAAAAAAGATGTGCCTAGAACAAACAAACAAAATTACCTGGATAACTTTCATATATTGTAAAAAAGATTTGTTTAATGTTTGAACAATTTTGTGAGAAAGAACAAAGGAAAAAAAGGAAAAAAATAGGACATCATTTGAATATGAAGACTAAGATTGTTAGAAGTAAAGTGAAGCAATATAAAGTTGGTTTCTTTGATCAAAGTTAAAATAGATATGTTGATATCTCTGGTGACCCATAATGGAATTTTGCTGATCAGGATTGAATGAGGATTTGTTTATAGATAAATAATGGGTTTTAGGAAGAAAAGATTATTTGTTGTATTTTAAGATAAGGTTATAAGTTAGGAAAATTATTTATATTTGTGATCATATGGAAGGCCATTTCTTCTATATTTCTTTTCTTTACTACCCATGTTTCCCCAAAATAAGATCCGGGGGTTTTGTTTTGGTTTCTTGAGGGGTTTTTTTGTTGTTGTTTGTTTGTTTGTTTGTTTGTTTGTTTGTTTGTTTGTTTTTTGCCACCAAAAGAGGCACCAGGTCTTATTTTTGGGGGGATGTTGTCCATTGACTAACTTCACTTGCACGCATCACTCCCGGCCTCCTTTTCATCATCAGAGGCCTTCTGGAACTTCTGTGGCCAGCAAGGCTGGCGAGACTTTCCTAAAGGCCTCTGAAGCCAATAACAGAGCTCCGGATCAGCCCGGAGCTCTGTTATCAACTACTGAGGCCTTCAGAAAAGCCCTGCGGCTGCAGAAGAAATGGGCCAGCAAGGCAGGTGTCGGGGAGTGTGAGGCCTGGCTGCAACTGTCCGAAGGTAAGTAGTAGGGCAGCTCCAGCCCCATATCTCCATCCTACCTTAATTTTTATCCGTGAACCCTGGAGTGGCCGGGGTCTTAATTAGGGCTTATTTTGGGGGTAGGGCTTATATTGGGTGCACGTGTAAAAATCAAGCTAGGGCTTACTTTCGTGGTAAGTCGTATTTTTGGGGAAACACAGTAATTATTATTCCTATTTTTCTTTTCTATTTTTCTTTTTTTTATTTTTTTATTTTTTTATTTATTTTTCTTAGTTTGTACTGAATTTTTATATTAATTGTAATTTTTAATAAAATTACTTTATAAATCAAGATATACTGCTGAACTAATAATAAAATCTGGATAGCAACATAGCTTCTACTTGTTTCACTAAGGCATGAAGAAGAGACATAGGCTGTTCAATGTTAATTTGGATTAAGGAACTGAAGAAGCTTCTTGAATAAGAAGCAAAACATCTTCAAGAAAAGACAAAGTCCAGTTGCCTTTTGAAAAAGCAGCTTTGGGACAACCATGACCTGAATGACTGAGAATCTCCACAAACATTTGGATTAAGGAAGCATTGTTGAGTGAGAGCCATTTGAAAAGTATCAGCTTTTTGAATAAGATGATTCACATCAGCTCTTAACTGACATAAAAATGTAGAAATAACAGGACATGTTTTTAAACAATTCCTTTGTATTATTCCCCATGTTATTTTTCTTTCAAAGGAATAATAGTAATAACAGTAATATCCATAGTGACTCTATCTACCAGCAATGCTCAGAGAGGTATTGGCACAGTGATGCCATTTCCTCAGTCTCTACTGCCATCTGGTGGCATAACACTAGAGATGCATGCTGTTGATCCCTGCTGCTCGACTCAGCAAGGGGCTGCAGAGTGCAAAATGAAGAGTCTCGAGCAATCAAGCATATTGATTCCCCTTTTTCCCGTTCCAGATGCAGTCTGTTCCTTCATCACATGGAAATTATACCTGCGTGGGCATGATTAATACCCCATGTACAGATCTACCTTCTTCAGAAGCCATAATCATATTTTAGTCACATAGCTCTATGTGAAGTTCATAGGTCAAGGAAATAAGTCTGAGACAGAGAAAAAAAATCCATCTTGGATGAAAAATGGCTTCATGACAGCATTTGCTGTGCTTAACAGAGTATTCAACATAATACAATTCTGGCTGAGAGCTGTCCAGTGGCTGCCGTTATCCTTGTTCCTGGTAGACAGCACTGGGTACGTGTTACATTTTTAATTGTTGAAAGCTACCTCAGATGTTAGCAGAAACAGGTAGGGTATAAATTCAGGAACAAAATATCAGGAAATAAAAATAGAACCATGTTTATGGCAAAATTTACCACTAATCATGCCAGACACTTTTGCCAATTTTGCCAAGTGTGCTACAAGCGAGTGGAATCAATATTTTTAACGCTTCAGAAGTGATTGGCCTACAATTCCACAGCAAGATCTCATTTATAGAAACATGCAATGTAGTGGATCAGGAAATCTGAGAGAGCACTCTGATCTGATTGTTAGGCAGAAAACAATTCCATAAAATCATATCTGACCTGTTGTACCTGCAGGACTTCCCTCCTTCTCAAACTACTTCTCTGGATTTCCACCCCTTATAGCTCCATCTTCATATGCTTCTGGGTTGGAACTTCTCATAGATTATCTTACATAACACTACTTGATTCTCCCGGTCATGTTTCTGTTAACTTCTGTCATTTCAATTTGGTTAACTTCAGTTTAGTGTTCCTGTCATGTTAACTGCTTTGCTGCTGGACTGTTTTAAGGTCTTAGCATGTTGGAGAGGGTGGTATATCGGCTATTTTTGCTCTTCTGTGCAGTTAATCCTAGATTAGAAAAGAATGTTTGGTATCCTTTTGATAGCACATTCACTGGTGCATAGGAAAGGACATTGCTCAAATGCCTTACCGGTCCTGATGAAAAACAAGGTGGGAGATGGGAATAGCCTCTGCTTTCTACATTTTCTTTATGGAGAATGATGATTTTAGAAATCAAAGGAAAATTTATTTTAAAATAAACTTCAATTATCAGCACATATTTTATGGGCAGAATGATAAATGTGTTGTCCTGTTTTAGATGTGAGAAATGGGGGGGAACATTATTTGATCACAGTTTTAAAGGAAGTCTTGAACGTTACAGAGCTTGGTGAAAATCTGATCAGAGAGAGGGATTACTCGAGGATAAAACATATAAAGAATGGTTGCTGGAACTGGATATGTTTAGTCTTGTGAAAAGAAGGACTAGGGGTGACATGATAGCAGTGTTCCAATATCTCAGGGGCTGCCACAAAGAAGAGGGAGTCAAACTATTCTCCAAAGCACTTGAGGGTAGGACAAGAAGCAATGGGTGGAAACTAATCCTGGTCCAGAATGTGGCCATGCGGGTTGTTACAGGAGCCCCCCGTTACTCCCGTATAACATCTCTCCTGCGCGAGCGACACTGGTTACCAGTGGTCCTCTGGATCCACTTCAAGGTGCTGGTTCTTACCTATAAAGCCCTTCATGGTTTAGGTCCGGGGTATTTACAGGACCATCTCCTGCCTGCCTCCCACCATCCTGTCCGCTCTCACAGGGCTGCTCTCCTCAGGGTACCGTCGACCAGACAATGTCGGCTGGTGACGTCCAGGGGTAGAGCGTTCTCTGTGGGTGCTCCTGCCCTCTGGAATGAGTTACCCACCAAGCTCCAGACGGCGCCTGATCTTTGCTCCTTCCGTCGAGGCCTAAAGACTTGGCTATTCCAACAAATGGGTTGATCCTGATTCTTGGGTTTTATTGTTTTATTACTTAATTATTCTGCTTTTAATTGGTTTTAATTAGGATTTTCTTTTATATTTGTATGTTTTTAACTTCTGTTCACCGCCCTGAGTCCTTTGGGAGAAGGGCGGCATATAAATTTGAAAAAATAAATAAATAAATAAATAATAAAGGAGAGAAGCAACTTAGTACTAAGGAGAAAATTCCTGACAGTTAGAGCAATTAATCAGTGGAACTTGCCTCCAGAAGTTGTAAATGCTCCAACACTGAAAGTTTTTAAGAAGAGATTAGATAACTATTTGTCTGAAGTGGTATAGGGTTTCCTGCCTAAGCAGGGTGTTGGACTAGAAGATCTCCAAGATCCCTTCCAACTCTGTTATTCTTTTTTAAAAAATTTATTTATTTATAAAACAACACAATATGACAAACACAAAACACAAAACATATATTCCATTTTTCCAACAGTTTCGTAATGGTAATCTATTGTTTACATTTCCCCCTAATTCTTATAATATATATGTATATATCCTTCCTGTCCCATTATCCCTTAGTGTTCTATAACTTCCTTCACACATAATATTAATTTTATACATTATCCTACAAACACTTTCCATTTGAAATTTTTCTGCAATCATTTTTGCCCACTATTCCTAATCTCCAGCCAGTTGTACCATTTGTTCCATACTGCATAGTATTCTGTATCTTCCTTTTCTTTAATTTCCTTTGTTAATTTATCCATCTCGGCACAATCTAAAATTTTCTTTATCAATTCTTACTCTGTTGGGGTATTATCTTTTTTCTAATTCTGTGCATATGATATTCTTGTGGATGTTATTATATGTAAAATTAGATATTTTATTTCCTTAGTATATTTTCTATTGAGTATTCCCA
Organism: Stegonotus admiraltiensis; assembly: GCA_032468215.1. Lineage (NCBI taxonomy): Eukaryota > Metazoa > Chordata > Lepidosauria > Squamata > Colubridae > Stegonotus > Stegonotus admiraltiensis. The sequence goes on from JANHZT010000984.1 coordinate 489,846, forward strand.
ATAAAAATGTCTCTGGTCTCCAATCAATAGGTTGGTCAGTTATCTTTTCCAACCATTTCCTAATTTTGGCCCAATACTTTTTTGCAGCCGGACATGTCCACCAAAGATGATAGTATGTTCCATAAACTTTTTACACTGCCAACATGTTAGAGCTGTTCGGGAACATCTTGGCAGGTCTTGCTGGCGGCAGGTGCCATCTGTAAAATATCTTTAACTGCTTTTCCTTGAATGCCGCAGGCATAGTTAATTTTATATTTGTTTGCCACATTTTTTCCCCATCTCTCCAACTCTATATTATATCTAAAAAAAATTGCCCGTTTAACAATTGTTTCCTTAACTACCTCATCTTTCATTTTGTAACTCAATAAATATTTATATATCTTGCTAATTAGTTTTTCCTCTGTCCCTTGTATAATTTTGTCCGGTTCTTGCTGATCATTTTGTATTTCATATAATTTAATGTCATCTTTATATTTAGACTCTGCTATTTTACAGGTATATATTCTATTATCAAGGAATAATACTACAACTGGTAGTCCTTTATGAAATTGTGCTTCTGTCCACTAGTAATAATAGTTTTCCCTCAGAATGCTGGTTGGATTTCTCCTGGACCTACAGCATCTCCAGAGGCAGAAAAGGTACAAGGCCTGCCTTTGCCTGCTTTCTAATACTTCTTATATTTCTTTGTACATGTTTTTCAAGTAATTTTAATTTTTAAAATTATACTATTCGCTATTTTAAAATTTGATTCTCAGCATATATTGTGGTGCATTTATCTTTTCTGGGTTCTTAGTGTTGTTTGAGCTCATTGTTCTTTAAACAAATATTTTCTATGCATTGATGACATTACCTAGCCTGTTAATGACACATATGCTGGAACAACCAAGCTCAGATAATAGCAAGAACTTAAAAGTTCAATTCTGAGCTATATATACGGTTGACAAAGGCTGATGACACTAGTAAGGTCTATTACAGCACAGATGAATGGTCCTGTGAAATCTGATGATTGAACTTACAAAGAGGTGGGGTTTTGTTGTTGTTGTTGTTGTTTTAATGTACCAATACTCAGGATTACATCTTGCTATCAAATACTGAATTTCAGAGGGAAAAGGAAGAAGCAAAACCAACATAGACAGAATTCATAAAAACCAACAAGGAATTACACAGATTTATGTACATAAAATCTTCTGAGTGGTGCAGTGGCCTAGAGGAGAAAACATTCGCCTCCCACTCAGAAGGTTGAGAGTTCAATCCTAAGCAGTGACAAATATTTCTCTGTCAGGGGGTAAAGACAAAATACTGCTGTGAATTCCTTGTAGGCATCAGGAAGGGCATCCAGCCAGTAAACGCTTAGCTCCAGTCGCCCCAACTCCATCCCAAAGCAATGGATAACAGGGTCGTAAAAAGAAAAAAAATGTACATAAAGCTTTCCCTCCTCCAAATTCTATGTGTGACTTTGAGAAATTGATGGCAAAAATTAACATCTCTACAATACACCCCCTTGATTCCTTATTACAATTTCCTTTGACTTCTACTTATGGCTCCTTTACTTAGAATGTGTTTTACATTCAAAACAGTTTCCATGCAACTAATATGCAAATATTATGGAAATAACAATTTTGTGATAAGTGAACAATGAGTCACATCATTATTATGTGTGTGGTTTTTTTAAAAAAGGAGGGGGTTAGATGAATTGTGATTGCTATTAAGGTATAATATTTTATATACTGATGCAGGAAAACACACCTGTTAGGTAAAAAAATGTACATCAATATATTCCTAGTTAGAATGGATAATAACATCACAGTATCTAATACAATGTTCCAATTCAAAAGGCTGGTTGAGTGGTTGCAACCACTGATGCAATGGAAATGTGTCTGTCAACCTTTGTTTAATCCTTAGCATCTGGCAGTCAGTGATATCCAATACCCAAGACTTAATTCAAATGTCATAGAGCATAGCCACTAAGAGCCTATCGCCCATGAATTTGTATAATATGGCTTTTCCTGATGTTGATGCTCCTGTCAGCCTTGGACAAAATTTCCAAATGCATCATACCACAACCTTCTAATTCCAAGGAAGGTAGACGGAGATTTATATGTATTTTAGCTGTATACATTTGGAGAATAATGAATATGTATAATATATAGAGGTCTGTGTGTTTGTGTGTGTGTATATATAAATACAATATGAAACTGGCTTCATAATGCTATGTGCTATGTTTCATTCATTTATATGTATATATGTGTGTGTGTATCACACACACACACATACATATGTGTGTGTGTGTGTGTGTGCATAACCCTCCCAAGACAGCCACATCCCTGCAAACTCCTGAGCCCCCCACCCCTTCCACAGCCTGCAGCACTGACTGTAGACCTCAAACGCCTTCTCCTGCTCCTGCGCCATGGTGGCAGCCCACCCGCTCTCGCCCCTGCACCCCGGCGCCACATCCGCATAGCCCACGCTACAGAGCACCCGGCACAGCAGCCCCAGTGCAAGCATTGCCACCCCAGAGCTTCCTTGGCAGGGCAGCCACTGGCAAAATAGAGGCCTCCATGTGTGGCGGGCAGTCACGGAGGACTACAATGGCAGGCCTGGCACATCCTGCAGCTGGACACGGTTCTCTTGGTGGGGATGGCTGAGGTGCTGCAGGTGTTGCTGCTGCCACCACTGCTGCCTGCAGAGGCCTGGCGGCCCCCTGCAACCAAACTCAGTCACGGGCAAGGAGCATTGGCCATGGCTGGGCAAGCCAAGCTGTGTCTGTCAGGGCTGCCCTCAGCATGGACCTACGAGGGAGGGGGGGCAAGGGTCCAGCAAGGCTCCCTTCCCCATCACCGTAGAGTAGGAAGCACATTTCCAGAGCGGCCGCTGCCCTGGCTGGGTTTTGGAAGCTGCAGTGGCAGAGTTTGGGGGAGAGAAAGACTTGTGCTGCTTCTGCTGCTTTCCTTGCATGCAGCCAAAAGTAGAATACATACATACATATGTATGTATGTATGTATACACACACATGCACATGTACCATGTTTCCCTGAAAATAAGACTCTGTCTTATATTTTTTTGAACCCCGAAATAAGC
>JANHZT010000984.1:526318-540495 GCA_032468215.1 Stegonotus admiraltiensis
AGTTTATACACTGCTCAAACAACTAAAGGGAACACAAAACTACTGTATGTAATGAACGAAGTATTTAATAAGGCTATGATTTTGCAAAAGGAAATGTTACACCTACTAAAGAGAATTGATTTCACATTCAAACATTTATTAACAGTATGTTTAGATCTAACTAGCTGATTAAAAGAAAATGAGAAAAAAGGGAAATATACATTATGCTTACCATGAAATTCTGATTTTCTGTCATCAGCCTTACTCTTTGAAGTGTTTTTCAACTTTTGTATTGAACACGCTTCAACCTGTGTTTTTCACATTTTAAAATATGTAGACTTTTATTCCCAGAATTACTCAGCCAGCAGGTTGAGAAACACTATTTTAGAACAACAGATGGACATGTGCCTAAATTTTAAGTAAAGAAGTGCTAAGAGGATACAAAATAGTTCTTACTCTTTCTAAAAGTAGCCCTGCAAGAGAAAGATTTGGATATTTGCTCTTAATGCAAGCTAGATCTTGTCTTTCTATAGTATCGAACTAACAGCCATATTCTTTTCTTACACAGATTAGAAGTAAACCTTACAAGTTAGGTAAGATTAATTCCCAGTAAACTCTACAACCATTGACAAAGTTAAGATTTGCTCACAACCCAAATAATGCTCAACAAACTTTCTTGTGAAATTCAATCCAGAAATCTTGAGTTGGTTACTTAACATTATGTAGCAAAAGTATTTGGAAAATATTTAACATACTTTTGGAATACTTGAAAGCCTCTAAGAAGTTATACTCAGGGATTTTGTGCTGTGGTACTATTTGAAATGGTTTTGAATTGCTTTCTGCAAATGTTTGGTTTTAAAATTGCACTACAATATTGGTAATGGGAAATAAAAGGAAAAAGTAAACTTTAGATGATCTATATGTCATTTATTCAGTTGCTATCCCATGCAATATATTAATGTATATATGTTGTTTAGTATATATAGCATTACCATTTCAACAGGAATATATTATTTTCATTAACAGAAAACTATATTGCTCTTCACATAAAGCAGCAAAAGTTTTACTGTCTTAATTAAACATTCTAAAAAGATTTTATTTTAGTAGGGAATCCTACTGTCCTGTTCTTATTATATCTCAATATATTATTTGTATCTTTGAGGGTTTGGGATGTGGGCAACAGCATGTTGGTTTACAATATTGTCTCTAGATTGGACAAGTCCATGTTTGCATAGAATATTGCATAGAATATTTATTTGCACATGCACAAATAAAAATGAGCAGTTGTGCTTGTGACATACTGGCCAAATATGCAAAAACTAACCAGTACTGTCATTATTATTAACAACTTCCTGGAGCCCATCAGGAAATACTGCTTCATCAATGGAACTGGGAGCATGCCCATTCTTCCAAATCTCATGGACAGAAGAGCCATTAGGTAATGTGGCCCCATGCCATGTAGAATTTTAAAAGTGACAACCAGCATCTTTACAGTGTTGTGAATATTGTGGGAGATTGAAGAAGGGTAAGGCTGAGGTGTAAGTAGTGTAACAGGAGAATGTTACATTATAGACTTACTTTGCTTATGGTTATAGAATCGGCTTAATGTATTGGTAAAGATGCATATATAAATAACTGGAAGAATGAAAAAAATAGTAAAAGTAAACTTTATTTTAAACATTTTAATTTTTAAAATTTTAAAATACTTATGTTTTAAAATAGAAGTTTAAAATTCTATTTTAAAACTTTTAAAGTACAGCCAGTTTGGTGTAGTTGTTAAAGCGCAAGGCTAAAACCCAGGAGATTGAATACTAGTCTCGTCTTAGACATTAAAAAGCAGCAAGGTGACTGTGGGCCATTCATGCTTTCTCAGTACAACCCACTTCACAGGGTGGTGGTTGTGAGGAAAACAGGAGGAGGAAAGTGTTAGATATATTCACTGCTTTATTCATAAAAAACAGTAAAAATGGATGGGAAACTTTTCAGCAGAATTATGACTGAAAGTGTAACAAGTGACTGAGCAAAATTGGGGAAATGCAATGCAACAAAGCAGCTTCATGCTGTGCAATGGATATGTAAATGAATGACATGAATGAGAAAGTCATTGTACACTTGTTGATTTAGAGAATGTATATGATAAAGTGAGGTTTGGATATGGATTGAAACATGGTTGCTGAATGCAGTGTGAATGATGTATCAGAAAAACTTGCATGAGAATAAATTGAATGCTTAATTAATGGTTCAATATTGAGAATAGAGTATTTCAAGTATATGCAATCTTTTCTTGGTCATCTGATACACTTATGGACAAACATATTGGGTACCATGGTAGCAGTGGTAACCAGGAAAGTTGAGTGAACAGCAAGTTATATGTAAATGATGAAAACTAATATTAGTAAATCTGTATACCTTTGGTGAAATTTATAAAAACAGAAAAACAGATAGAAAAATGTTAGGATGTGCTAATGCTGCTAAAAAGGTAGTAGGTAGTATGTGGTCTCTTGTGAAGAAGAAATGTTTGTTAAAAGAAACAAAAAAAGTTTCTGGTCATCTTGTATGGGAATGAGAATCATCAATGTATTAAATATCAGAGTAAGTAGCGTGCAGTAGAAATGGAGTGCTAAGAACTATATGTGGTAAAATAGGAGATACAGTGAGTAGTGCATGAATGACTGAACACAAAAATAAGTTATCTGTCATGACCTGGGGCGTGGCATGAAAGCAACACAACCAGAGAACAGGTCTAACTCCCTTTTCTTGCTCCAACTTTGCCCCCAAATGTCTCCACATTTACTACAAGTCCTGGAGCAAAGCTCTCACATGCACCTTCAGCAGCCTCTGGCTGCGAGTAGTCCAGTAAGTAGGTTTGCCAAACAATAACTAGGGCCAGCAGTCCAATAAGCCAAGTTAGCCAAGCAGTAACCAGGGCCAGCAGTCCAATAAGCCAGGTTTAGACAAACAGTATCCAGGGCAAGCAATCCAGTAAGCCAGGTTAGCCAAACAGTAACCAGAGCAAGAAGTTCAGCGAAGCAGGCAAATAGGGCAAGTCCCTCAAAACAGAGCACAGTAATCTCCAGGCATCGGCAAGTGCTCACAAGGCTCCACAGATTCAACACTTGTTCCCAACAAATGCCACCGGCATCGCCTTACATCTCAATCACCAGGTGTGCCTTGTGAAGGGGGTGGGGCACTCTCTTCCCTTGTAGCCAGCTCAGTCTGCGTTGTTCTTACCTTCTGTCTTCTCTGCGTGCTCTAGGATCAGGAGGGGGTGGTCCTTGTTCTTCGCCTGACCTCTGCTTCTCCTGCTCTTCCCTGTCTGCAAGCCTTTCTGATCCTGAAAAGCCTTGCCCGGACTGACTCTACCCTTCCCCAGTTTCCTCCAAGGCCAACAGAGCCATCCTCTGGATCTCTGTTGGCTCTTGTTCCAGCTCATCTTCCCCCGCAGATTCAGATTCCAACTGGGGCATGACATTAGCATTATTACTGTAGATGAAATACTTTGAGATGGTTTGGTCAGATGGAATATATGACTGAGCTGAAAAACAACTATATGAAGGAAAAGTGAATGATCAAGAAGGAAGCAAAAACTGAGAATCTTATAATTCGGTTGAGCTAATGGGAACCTCACAAAGAGTAAAAAATGGCAATATACAAATCAGCATATGATTGCAATAAAAGCAAGAATGGTTTGCAGCAATAGAAAGAGCAATAGCACTTAGACTTATATATCGCTTCACAGTGCTTTACAGCCCTCTCTAAGCAGTTTACAGAGCCAGCATATTGCCCCAATGATAATTTTACTGACCTCAGAAGGATGGAAGGCTGAGTCAATCTTGAGCCGGTGAGAATCGAACTGCCAAACTCAGGCAGCCAGCAGTGCACAAAAGTAGCCTGCATTACTGCATTCTAACCACTGCTCCACCACGACTCATGAGAGGCATAGTGAACGTAGTGGTGTATTTATTGGAATATTGAAATGTGTATTATGTACTGCATGCATGTGTACACTGCAGTTAAAAACAAAGTTTGGAGATAGTTGGTCTAGTGGTTAAAGCATCAGGCTAGAAAGGAGGAGACCATGAGTTCTAGTTCTCCCCTAGCCTTGAAAGTCTCTCATCCCAATACACCTCACAGGTTATTGTTGTGGGAAAAATATGAGGAAAAACATGTGTTCAATATGTTCACAGCCTTGAGTTATTTATAAAAATAATACAAAGAAATAAAATGAAATATAATAAAAATACTTCTTTTAGTGGTCAGTGATGATTACATTCGTTGATAATGACATTTTCTGTTCTGTGAGTTCTTACAAATATTTTTCCTCTACAAAAACTAATTTCATTGTTATCTGTGAGACATGCTACCACAAAACTCTTGTTTCTTACATTTCCACATTTTTATCTTGATGGAGAGAAATAGGAAGGGCATGCATGAGCACCAGCAGGAAATTTACCTTTTAAGGCTTCATCATAATAATTATTAGAGCTTTTCTACAAAGAATACAGAAAAAGGTGATCAAGAGCTTCAAATTCATCTGATTGTAGAAAAGGAATTTCATTTTGCAAGTTTTTCATTATCAGGGTCCAGGTTTTGTTTAACCATGAAAATTATATCAACCTTAATTCCTGTCAGTGATTCATTTTCTAGCACGCCAAATTTTCTTTAAACTCCATCAGTCAGGATTGTAGTAATGTGGCAGAATTATTCCTTGCAGCACTCCAAACGACCATAAAACATAGGAATTATAAATGTGTGCAAAATAATATGAGACCTTCAATTCTTAAGTTCTTTTGTGAGTTTTTGAATTTTTAACCACTCTTATTAAACTGTACAGCTGAGTCAAAATGGTTATAATTCGTAAATATTCCTTCATGTAGCAATAGTAGGTGACAGCCTGTAGTGCAAATATGAATCAAAATTACAGGAGCAGGAAAAAAGTATACTGTCTTGATGTATAGTACAGCAAAACTCCAAACCACTTCTTTAATAGTGGTTTTAATAGTAATTTCAACAGGGTTGAAGTATGCTGCGTTCCTGTGTAACATGCGACTTAACCATATGCTGGATGACAGTGTTAACATTGTACCAATAAATAAGGTTTGAATTTTCTCACATTGTCAATTTGGCTAATTCTACAAATGTTACCTTATCCTGTTTCCTAATAGATATCAATAAAGAAGATTTGTTCCCATTGCACCTTATCAATGTCCATCCAAAAGTCCAAGTAACTTTTATGTTGTCAAAATGTTATCAGATTCTTCTCCAGAAATGGCCTGAATTAAAAGTAATAACATCAGCTGATGGCTGATATATTTTTAAAAATGTCTTCTATGTTGACAAGAAGAGAGTTTTCTATTCTAAAAGACCAAGGAAAGTTATTTGTGTATTTACCAATAGATGGCACTAAAGACTTTTTTTCAGCCATTTAATGTTGAGCTGAATTTCAGCTGAAAGCAACAGCATCAAACAACAGTGCACTACAATATTGTTACTATGCTTAGGCGGCCTAAGTAAAAAGTATAATGTATCACCATCACATATTCTGGAGCCCCATCTTTTTACTATCCGTAGGACAGTTTCATTTGTAAAGCAAATACTGATTAATTTAAGTCTATATATCTAGTGTTCTATCAAAAAGAACATATTATTAGGACCAATAACTGTTTGGAAACCACTTCTAATTTGTGTTGATATGGCCTACAGGCTAATCAGTAAAGCTAATCTAATAATCTTCTGATTTGTGATTAAATGTATGTATGTGGGTATGTACAATAAGTGCATTTTATTTATTTTTTCTTCAAATGGCAAACTATTTTCAAAGAAAAAAGATCATTGGTAATAGTGCATGTTAAGACAGTATTACAACAAGACTTTTAAAGACACTCCTGTCTTAAAGCAAAGATTCTTTTAATTATGTTGCTGCTTTTTAAAAAAATTCTGTATCTCGGGACACATAATTTTAAAATAACTTCAATAAGTTTAAATAAATAAATAAACTTAAGACCATTAACTTAGTTAAAAGCATGATGATTGAAACCAGTAGTTGTGCTACTTACATTTCTACAGAATATTAGAATTTGGACTTTGAAAGCAGCCTGAATATTACATGAGTTGATGAGCAGAATAATCTATGCATTATTATTAACAAATAATATAGACAAACAGTAAGCAATGGTTTACAGAGGATTGTACCTTCTGAATACATGTGGGGGTGGGAAGAGGAGCAGAATGAGCATTGTGCTATCGTGATCCAAGTCCCCTACCCTATTTGTACAGGTCATGTTGCATATGGACATACAAATAGGGACAGAACCTTCATACAAGCTCCTATCAATATCCGTGAACAGATCTGTGATTCATAATAGCAAAGCAGAGGAGTGAATGTAAGGAGTAAAAGATTGTCAAGAAAATAGTTGACAACTGCTATAGTTGGCTTTGTGGTTCAAGTATGCAGTTTTAATAATGTGCAAAATTTATTCCTGTTTACCTAAAAGTAAGCTCCTTTGAACCTACGAAGTACATGTACAGGGATTGTATTTCCAAATCAAGATAACTTTGTTTGTTCTTACAGAATCTTCTTTAAAGTAGCCCCTTACTGTGTGTTGGCACATTGGATATATTTTAACAGGACGGAAATTTGTAGTGCAATTCCTAATTAAAATCTGACTTTGTTTAGGACTACCTCTAGTGATGGTCTGGATTTTTCTGGTAGCCTTTCCTTTGAAGATAAGTCACATGTCAGGCATACAATATATAATTGATCAAAGTTGTCTTCATTGTATAATTTACATTATTTGGTCCCAGAGCAGCTAAGAATTTCTTCCTACTTGATTTCTGTCTAGATTTTCTTTCCTTCCTAACCACCCCCCACAACTCTAGGGCCAGGTTTTTAATCCAACTGCCCGATTGCCATTTACATCAGGCTAGTCTCGTATATGTACTGTTTGGGTATTCGTATCTGTTTAGTAATTATTGCTATGATTATTCTCAGATTTATCTCTTGACCTTTCAGCTTTTGATGCCTGCCGGGCTAATCGAGGTGGTGGCAGGGGCTTGACTGATCTGTCATCTTCAGTTGATTCTTCATTCACTGTGCCAAATGCTGGCCGTGGCAACAGTGGTTGCCGGAAGCCTCTTGTTGTTCCTTGAGGGTAGCTCGTTGTACCACCATTGTCTCTGCCCGTTTCATTCTTCCACTCAATTCTGCATTGTTGCTGACGAAGCCTTTGATCTCTCAAAATTTTTCCCGCTTGGGATTTTAAATTCAGCACCATGGTATGGTCAGATTCAGAATCACTGCTGTCACTTACTGCAAATTTAAAATATATAAATAGGTAGATAGATAGATATAGATATAGATATGTAGATACAAAACATAATAATATACTGTTGTAATAGGCTATTGCACAAAAACATAAAATTCTCAAGAATGTTAAATATATTAAGTCAATTGGAACCATAGTCTTCACTGGATATTCTTTGCTAACAAATGTAATCACATGAGGAGAGGAGCAATGTGCATTGGTTGGTACACTGAGTGGGAGCATATTTAATTGCCCAGAATCACTTCTCATGAGACAGGTGGTTATATAACTCTGATTAATAAAAATAAATATGTAAATCTTTCTGTAAAATGGTACACAGTGGATGGCAGATTGCCAGATATCCACATTTCCTTGCTTACATAATGTGTATAATGAAGCTAATATATTCCTGTAAACATAGACACACTTAACCTGTGATCAACTTAAAATTCCAGGCACGCTCTTGTTCAGTGCCAATTTTGCATAATATTTATTTCAAATGACATTTTCCAAAGAGAGAGTCGGTGAGAAGAAAGGTTAGTACCACCTTTAACCACATTAGGCCATAAATACACCAATACAGAAAAATAACAGCGGAAATTCTGTAAATGACCTTAAAGCACAAATTAACTATGAAATATGAGCCATGTTTCACCTCATTTGCATAATTAACATCATCATTGTTATCTTTACTAATTTAAAGCAAAGCTGCTTATATTATCTGAGAACTGGTACTTTTACTAGAAAAATTATAATGAACAAAGTTGTTCTTACTAGATTTATCTAGAATACTAGATAAAAGTTATAAAAACAACTGAAGTGCACCTTTTCATGTCACAGTTTCATCAAGATAAGAAACAGTTGTACTTAAACACAAACCAACATTACCAGATTCATCCTTTTCATTGACAGTTTTCTGGACTACATTTTTATAAAAGACTAAACTATTGTTTTTCCTATTATGTAACTTTACAATAAAAACAATTGTAGTGGTCTGGATCTTTATTGCTTCAGTCTCTAACCTTTAAGTAAACACTAGTGCAAAAAAAGGACAGTAAGCAACATCATAAAGGTAAAAGTTAAAGGTTTCCCTCACACACATGTGCTAGTCATTCCCAACTCTAGGGGGCAGTGCTCATCTCCGTTTCAAAGCCGAAGAGCCAGCGCTGTCCGAAGACGTCTCCGTAGTCATGTGGCTGGCATGACTCAATGCCAAAGGCGCACGGAACGCTGTTACCTTCCCACCAAAGGTGGTCCCTATTTTTCTATTTGCATTTTTTATGTGCTTTCGAACTGCTAGGTTGGCAGAAGCTGGGACAAGTAACAGGAGCTCAACCTGTTATGTGGTAGTAGGGATTCGAACCGCTGAACTGCCGACTTTTCAATCGACAAGCTCAGCATCTTAGCCACTGAGCCACCACGTCCCCCAAGCAACATCATACTTCTGTTAAAATATAAGGAGCTGTCACAATGAAAAGGAACAGATAAAAGAACACAACATTGTCATCATTCAGCTTTTTTCACCAAAGGAAACTTTTAAATTTGTATGTATCTCAAACAAGTTTTTAAAATATGAACATCCTAAGTATAAACCTAGTATGCAAGATTTTTTATTAATATTTGGTTAAGTTCTTCAGGTTACCAAAGTAGCCATTTCAAAGAGAAAAGGCTACAGACTCTTCTTTGCTTGAAAATTATGTCCACATGACACTTTCCAGCACCATATGTTATTGCATATTCTAGTTAGAGGATTTGAAAAATATTAGCAATATAGGAATAAATAGTGAAAGCACACAATGTTACGAATCTGTGTTTGAGAGCCAAAGAATTGCAGTATATGGACAGGAACAGTTTGAACTTGTAATCACTTACATAGATGTTTGAATAATAGTATTGGAAGCACAACCCTTTTTAAAAACAGTTCATGACATAATCTCCAATCCAATCATAGGAAGAGCTCGTTCAAATCTTTGGACATCCCCAAATTAGCTCAGGTTATAGTCTTTGGAAAGCAATTCAAGAAAACTACAATAGTTTCTTTTACAGAATTGAAGGTGTTACAACAAAATCTCCAATAAATCTCCTACTCTTATTTCTGGCCAAACGGGTTTTGCAGGATTCTTTTTTTAATGGGACAATAATCAACAACAGGACTAAATCGATGGGTGTGTATAATAATAGGCAGTGATAATGCCATCATAGTCACATCCAGCATTTGCTCAATTAAGCCAAATGCTCTCACATGAGCACATCTACAGTAACCTACTAAATTCTAGCAAACATTTCTCCGTCTTCTTACAGACAGAAAATAGAAGGCATTGCAATCATGCTGAAATTGTGCTATACAGTACACTTTATAGCACATGTCCTTAAACATACAGGCATGGTGTAAAACTTCAAGGCATTTAATTGACATGAATCTTTATAGTCTGTCAGTACCCCTGTGGTAGGCCCAGATACTGTAAGAAATCGATGAAGTAATATTAGGGTCCCTCTCTAGTATGAAATGAGTAAGAACACAGTAGTCAATTATTAGAATAACTGACTGCACATTTTATTACAAACAATATGAACACACATGCACAACATGATGGATTCAAACTACATAACTTGACAAAGGAAGTGTATATGAGATAAGACAGAAAAGGGAGAAGAAAATACAATCCACATATATATTACACAAAAACATTGAAAGGAGAGAAACAAATTAATTGCACGAGCAGAGAATCAGAAATGTAAATACTGTCTATCTTAGGGTACATAGTTTATTTTTACAAAGGAAGAGACAAACAAGAATTTAAAAGAGACATAAGACCCAAAAATCTATGTATGGTTTCTTCCAAAGCAATTGCGTAATAATGATGATATAAATTAGGAAATTGGTTCTTACATAAAATACTGCTGACTTGTAGTGTTTAGTCTGGTAACCTAATGTGACTGAAATGCAAAATAAACTCCATCTTTTTTAAAAATTAATGTTTTTTTAAAAAAAACATTTTAAATGTTTAATTTTTTTAATACTTGTGACATCATTTGGCAGGATTAACCATATGAAAAATTGCTTGGATACTGGCTTCATTTAGCATATTTACTATCATTATCTACAACAGGGTTGTCAAACTCGATTTCATTGAGGGCCGCATCAGGGTTGTGTTTGACCTTGGGGGACCAGGGTAGAGAAGGATAGGGTGGGCATGGCCAGCTCGACGTGACTCATGTCAGAGGCACCTGTGGTGGCCTGAGCACTCTGCCTCAGGCCACCAAAGACACCTCTGACACGAGTCAAAAATGGGCTCCCGAGCTCCATTTTTGCTGGCCGTTTGCTGTTTCCAGGACAGGCCCGTGGGCCAGATCTAAATACCTTCAGGCCTTGAGTTTGACACCCCTGATCTACAACCTGTTACATATGCTGTATCCCTGAAAAGGCAAACTGTTAAGACAAATCCTGGAGTTTCCTCAAACTCGCAACAGTCAAAGGCTGTGATAGGAAGGCATAGACAAATAATAGACTCTGAGCTATCAACGTAATCAGGAGCAAATTATACATGACAGACAAATACATGACAGAGAACATAGACATGTGACAGAGAGAAGCCAGGAATCCTTTGCAGTTCTTTAGAATTAGGAAGAAGCACGTGGAATCAACTGAACAGGCTTAATCCCAAGCAGTTGTGGGTTGCTTGCATAATTCTCAATAGTCTACCATCTCTTCTATACATTCCAGGGAATATCTGCAATGTAGTTTGCACATCTTTTGATACTGAAATATTGTGATTGCAAATGTCCAATCCCATCCTCAGAACACCCATGCCAAGAGGTTTTCCAACACTGGAACAAATCATTCCACTTATCAGAGGTAGTCTATCTACTATTTTACAACTGTAAAACTGTATCAGGGACAGTTAAATTCCATCATTTTTGGAGTGGGAACTATACAGTTAGGGGTGGTTTTTTTAATTGTTTTACACATTTTACACATTTCTGGATGTTGGTAATCACCCTTAAAGTCCTCCATGGCATGGATCCAGGTTATGCCAATGGGGTTTGGTCCACCCCAATTGTGTCGGCAGAGGAAGCATGCTCTAGGCCCCATTTGCCAGGGTATTCTGGCTGGTGGAGTCCAGAAAAGCCTTCAGTACTATTGAACCTGCCCTTTCGAGCATCTTGCCCCCTTCCCCTGAGTAAGGTCAATTCCCACCCTTCTAATCTGGAGGTGGTTGATAGATTAATAACAAATCTCATATTCTCCCTGCTCATCTTACTCCCTCCCTCCCCATCTTTCAGTTAGGGTTGAATATTTATATTTTATAGTATTTTATTTGTATTGTTTTGTATAGTTTTATCCTTTTAATATTGTAAGCCACCCAGAGTTACCCTGTGGTAAAATGGGCAGCCAATAAATTTAATAAATAAATATATCAAGACCACACTTTTTTTTACTTATTACTTTATTCTTGACAAGGGTTTTCATTGGCCGAATAAAAAGTAGCACCTAGTTGAGTTCTATGTTCTATAAATGAGAAAGAAAGATTCAGGGATATATGTGTGCATGTATGCAATGATCCCATATTTCTATAGATAACTATGATATCTATAATTGAAGACTGTATGTGCCATTCGTCACCTCTTCTATCATGCCTAAATAAATCTTTGCTTTGTGTAGTGTCATAGATAAAATTTAAACTTACAATCAGGAAAATGCTTTCTAGAATCAAGACATGGAAGAACATATTTGAAATGGTAGTCAAACTATATCTGATATAAATATACAAAACATAAAACTAGTATAGAACTGGATAAGAACAATTTATAATATAATTAACTATATTATATGGCAGTGAAAATGCTGAATAACTCATTCTTCTTTTTATTCCAAAACTGCATTACCTTTAAAGGAGGATTGATTTCTTTTCCGTGTTTTCTCTGCAAGTTTAGTATTTTTAGGTAGTGATAAGTAACGTGGTGATTTCATGTGCACCTGCAAAAAGAGGCATAAAATGTGTTCAGGCAGAAAGAAATACATACAAGTCAAATATTAGTATAGCTTCTCGTTGAATAGAAATCTGTGTTAGGAGCATTCTATTAATTTTAAATAGAAAATAAGATATATATGCATGTAGTTCTAACAATTGCCATGTGTTCAATTTTAGAACCTTTCCAACCATTTTAGGCTGGAAGAAAAGAGGAATCCTATTTAATCAACCACCCATTGCTGTTGTACTAAGATCAGAGCAAAAATCCAAATCAGTAACATCCTAAGATCTTTTAAATGATCCTAAAACCATCAATTTCTGCTTCTCTTTGAAATAATATCTGTTAAGTACCTCCAGTGATGGGATTCAACTTTTTTTACTACCGGTTCTGTGGGCGTGGCTTGGTGGGTATGGCTTGATGGGCATGGCAGGTGAGGATACTGTAAAATCTTCATTCCCTCCCGATCAGCTGGGACTCGGGAGGCAGAGAATAGATGGGGGCAAGGCCAGTCAGAGGTGATATTTACCAGTTCTCCAAACTACTCAAAATTTCTGCTACCGGTTTTCTAGAACTGGTCAGAACCTGCTGAATACCACTTCTGAGTACCTCCATGCAAATCATTCCCAAAGTAAGATTGTTGAAAATGCAGAGGTAGATAGTCACCCATAGGGGTAGCTTCTAAAGGCTGAGAAATTTCCAATTCCTTTTTTAAAAGAAATTGTATTTCAAGTGACATTTTAAAGGTAATTATTAAATGAGGGTAGTATTAACATCAAGTCGTAGCTCACCAAATGAAGCTCTTTGTGAGAGCAATGATCAATGACATCTATATATGGTAACTTTCCTATATTAAATGGATGAAATGTCACTCAGTGTTAATCTACCAGAGGACAAAAGGCCTGGCAACTAGGGGCTATAGCTTTTAAGTCCATACACTTAAAGGCCTACATAGAATTGATTTAATTGGATTTAAAAATTTAGATTCTCCTTTGCCTTCTATACTTTATTTAGTCCCACTGTAACTCACTTTTTCATAAAGAAAAATCATTCAGCACAAGGAGTCTATTCATCAGAACTTTCACTTCTCTGCCTAGCTGGTCCAGCAGGATTCAAAGATTCTATATCTGAAATTATTAGGTGCAAGCAAACAGCACAAGGATAGATTTTGAATGCCATGTATTATAAGCAAGGCAGGTAAATCTTACTACTTCAGAGCAACAAAGACTGTGGCTGTTGCTACTCATATTTTTTAGATACAGGTGAAACTCGAAAAATTAGAATATCGTGCAAAAGTTTGAGATAGTTCAAGCCTTGATTTGTCATAATTTTGATGATTATGGCTTATAGCTGACAAAAACTCCAAATTCACAATCTCAGAAAATTAGAATATTGTGAAAAGGTTCCATGTTCTAGGCTCAAAGTGTCCCACTCTAATCAGCTAAGTAAGCCATAACGCCTGAAAAGGGTTCATGAGCCTTTAAATGGTCTCTCAGTTTGGTTCAGTAGGAATCACAATCATGGGAATGACTGCTGACCTGACAGTTGTGCAGAAAACCATCATTGACACCCTCCATAAGGAGGGAAAGCCTCAAAGGTAATTGCAGAAGAAGTTGGATGTTCCCAAAGTGCTGTATCAAAGCACATTAATAGAAAGTTATGCAGAAGGGAAAAGTGTGGAAGAAAAAGGTGCACAAGCAGCAGGGATGACCGCAGTCTGGAGAGGATTGTTAGGAAAAGGCCATTCAAAAGTATTGGGGACTTTCATAAGGAATGAACTGAGGCTGGAGTCAGTGCATCAAGAGCCACCACACAGACGGATCCTGGACATGGGCTTCAAATGTCATATTCCTCTTGTCAAGCCGCTCCTGAACAACAAACAACGTCAGAAGCGTCTTACCTGGGCTAAAGAAAAAAAGAACT
>JANHZT010000984.1:576613-586834 GCA_032468215.1 Stegonotus admiraltiensis
TGATTTATTGTACTTGTGTTCGAACAACTACTAAGAAAGCTCATTAGTAGTCTTTAATTAGTAAATTAAGGTTTGTAAGGACTTTGTATGTGCTGCATTCTTTGGGGTCCATAGTTGGGGCAGAACAGGGAGCTATTTTGCTTTCCATAGTTTTGTTAGAAAATTACTTGTACATCAAGTAAGATAGTTAAACAATTATGCAGACAAATGTATGTAAAATTCACAACTAGATAAAAATTAAGGAAACAAGTGACAACCTTCAACTGCTACCATCTCTGAACAATACATTGTTATGCACCTCTTTCATTTCTTTTAGGAATGTAAATATATTAAGTTGGCAACAATTATATAGAAATTTATTTAACATACAGGTAGGTTTCATTTGTAATGGACATTTTTCAATTTATTCGTAGTGAATATATTCCAGTGTTCTAAATATTGTTGTAAAATCTGGCATAATGTGATTTTCTAGCCCAAAATGCCTGATTTTTTTCATATAGCTGTAAAAATCTTTGTGGCATTTACATTATCCTGTAAAAGACTGAGTGAAAAAAAATATACAATCAATAAGTGCAAATAGGAAAATATAAGTGTGGAATAAATGTAACTGGAGGACTAATTACTTATATGCATAAAATCATTTTTATGTTCTTATGTAATATGGTACATATATTATAGTGATTTTTTTTCCACATGTCTGCATCTACAAACAGAGTTAATATTCTACCAGTGCAAACATATTTTCATTCCTGTGACTCCTGTTTTAACACAGCTCCTTTCCAAAGCATTCTAAGCAGGTTTGCTGCTAAGTTTCTAATTAGGAGGGAGACTTCTAAGAAAAAATTCCTTCTGCCTCTTTAGGAGTATCCAATATGGGGAGGAAATGAAACCTTTAATTATGAACAAGTGAAAACAATTAGAAAAAACAGTAAAACATAGAATTTTATACAATAAGTTCAATAACTTTAAGCAACAATTGGCTACTGAGCCCAACAGAATGGGTTTTTTCCCAAGTATCTTCCAGGAGGCTTGCTCACTGCATACATTTCCCATTGTCTTAGTAAAGATTCTCCCACCTATAGTCATCTACATTTTTTTAGTCAAATCATATAATTGAAGAGATACTGTATCCCTTATTATTATTATTATTATTATTATTATTATTATTAGTTTGATTTATATGCGTTAAGCAATAGCCTTCATACTTTTGTATATATCTGCTTAGTAGGGCTTTCGGCCCCCCCTAAGCAGTGTTCTTTTTTTTATACAAAGTCAGCTTCTTGCCCCCACAAACCGGGTCCTCATTTTACCTACCTCGAAAGGATGAAAGGCTGAGTCAACCTGGAGTCTGGTGAGAATTGAACTCGCAGTAATTGCAGGCAGATGGAAGCTAAATACTACTTTTAACAGTAGCATTAGTCTGCTGCGCACCCAGGCATATAACAGGCTTTTAATCATGGTTGACATCTTGCCTTTTTTCACTCATTCCCCATCAATGTCTCATTTGTCAGATCCATATTACCAACAAGAAAGTCCCATGTCTTACCACAATCTTACTCCTTCCCTGCCTGCCTGCCTGCATCCCGCTCCTCTGCTTCTCATGCCGCCCCCAATTTCAGTTCGGTGCTGCTAGATTTCTTTTTTAGTATTATTATTTATTTCTCATCTTTACTGCAAGTTTCTAAACCACATTTACCGGTAATTAAAAGTACATAAGAAATAATTGAGGATTTCATTTTTTTAAAAAAAAATGTCTTTGCAATGTGTTATCTTAAAGCTTTTGACCTATGTGCCAATTGTTGTCCAATACATTTTTAAGGATAGCATCTGCTATTTTCCTACATCTGATACTCAATTAAAAGTTTAAAGATCACTGCTCTTATTTTTAGAAAATAAACAGAACTTCCAGTCACTTTCAGAATACTCCTCAAGAATGTACAGTAATAAATAATTTAGAGGCTATGTTGTTCCTGATGCCTTATCTTTGATACGAAGCAACTACACAGAGTAATCAGGTGTACAGTACATTTGATCCTAATCACTAAGGACACAGAATTGGCCCAATTTCAAGAACATTTATGTCTACCTCTGATACCCATCAAATTTTGGCTTACCACATCACAAAATCTATTTAAAATGAATTCCTCAACTTTGACATTGTACGTAAAGCAAGGTTGCATAATCCAACAGAGTTAAGTCCAAGACTTTTGTTTGAACAGTTAGTTTATTGCAAGGAGGTGGGATTGTTCTGATTCAAGTGATACAAGTGTGGTAGTTGACTTTAATAATTGCACCTCTTTCATGTTAAACTAGTCATAGAAATTATGTTGAAAAGCTTTGAAGATTGTAAAACTAAAAGAGGAATTAAAACTAAGAGAGCATGTTAGAGAAGCATGGAGAATCTCTGACCCATGTGAGTTAATGCATAGCCTTTTCTCATATGTATATCTTCAAAGTAATATGGGTGTGGGGGGGATTCCAAAACGAGAATAGAAAGCCTTATAGCTAGCTACAAGAAACATGAGAACTTGTTTGGATGCCAAAGGTGTCCAAATTTTTACACCTGTCTTATTTGCAACATTTGAGCAGGATTGCCTGAACCTTGGTATACAACTGGATCTCTGACTATCAAAATTTGGTACAAGCAACAAAGTAGTTTTTCAAGCTGCTTTCTCAACAAACTAAAAAGCTGTGTTAGGTGATCCAGCAAGAGAAGTGTTAGATAAAAGTTTAAATTGATTCCTTTCAACTGAATGAAATGCATTAACCATTTGATATACAGTCTGTCGTTCATTCCAAAAGCTAGTTACACAGTGATACACTGCTTTATGCATGTGTATGTGTATGCTTATGTACACACAAACACACACATATGCACATGCACATGTGTTTTGAGTACTAATTTTTAGATAGCATTTTGAAATTAAAAGAGGCTTTGTGGAAAAAAATTGTATAAATTAAGAGAGTGTGATAACTCCTCTAATTGATTGAGCAAGGCTGAATCTATTGTGACACACCAAAAATGACATAGTTGACATGGTTGACATGGTTTGTAATCCAACAAGCTGAATACAGCCTCTGGCCAGACCTAGCAGCTTACCGGTTTTGTTTCTATAATCCCAGCCAAACAATACAAAGATTGGATGTTTATCCTTTTTTCTTTTTCCAGATAGCTCAAGTTGTGCTTGTTTACTGTAGTGTGTCACAATTCATTGCTGGCCCAAGACAGAATATCTAATATCTCTTTCTGGAACTATTTTGGTTTAGAGAAAAATCTCTGTATCATTTCGGCCACAATGTAGTGTACATAACTTTTATCACTTCAAGAAAATCGGTATAACGGTTTATACATAATTTATAAAACAGTAACAAGGAAATTGGCTTTTTATTTCTAGGTAGAGCTAAATCCTGACTCTAGAAACAAATCCTTGCCTAGCCACACAGATCAGTTATTGTATCTCATCCTACTTCAATCTTCTTTTCAATATTATTTTTCAATCAAGCGTTTGAGTGCCTAAATGTATTAGTCTACAGTTTAACAATCTGAAGCCTAAGTTATTTTTATTTGTAAATAGATATCAGGGTTTTTTTTATCCTGCAAATCATGAGTCTCTCATTTTTCAAAATTAAATTAAATTATTTAACATGAAGAAAGATAGGCAAGGAAGGCTGATAGGTATCATGGGAGGTATCTGTGAAAATGTTACTGTCATTTACTGTAGCAGAAATTTTGAGCAGTTTGGAAAACCGGTAGTGGAAATTTTGAGTAGTTTGGAAAATCGGCAAATACCACCTCTGGCTGGCCCTAGAATGGGGTGGAAATGGAGATTTTGCAGTATCATTCCCCTGCCACACCCACCAAGCCACACCACGCTCACCAAGCCATGCCCACAGAACCAATAGTAAAAAAATTTGGATTTCACCACTGCTAAGGGGGTTAAAAGATTTCTTCTTCTTATTTAGAATGTGTAATGTTCAGTATATGATAAACCATACATCTTCCTAAGGTAAAATGTGCCAAAGGTCCTTTTTCTCTTGTTTTCAAATCCGTTTTGAAATATTCTTTCTTATTCAGTTTTCATACCATGGTCAGTTGAAACGTTATTTCTTGTTCCTTGATTCTTTTTAATATTGGTGTTTGGCAATTCTGCTGTGTCATGCTTGCACTTAATTGGTTTTGTTCCTTCCTTTTTCACTGCATGTTAAAAAGTTTCTGTTGGGCAGTGAATATTTGTATAGTAAGCAATGCTGTATCTTATCTCCTTTATCAGAAATAAAAGGCCGTGCCTATTTTCCAATTCCAGTGCCTATGAGCCAAATTAACTTCAAGATTGGTCACATAGACTCATTAGTTCTTCAAATAGGCAGTGGAATAAAGGATGTTAGTTTAAGTAATGTTTCAATCAATTGCTTTTTGCACTTACAAAGAGAATGAAACTTTTATTCAACTTTACTGATTGTATAAAATGAAGAACAGCTAATTCAGATGTCATAGAGTTCAGGAATGGCCTTCTGAATTTAGCAAAATACCAAGAAATGCTCTTCAAAAATTCAAGATGCTTATCACTGATAAACTCTGAAATTTCCGAAAGATGCCCTAATTAAAGTTAGAATTGCAGACTGAGAATCCTTGCTCTAAATAGCAATTTGATAGCACTGCACTTCAGCACAAACTAAAGTGATGCTGTTTTCTACTTCTGGTCCAGGAAGTGGAAATTCATAAATCAGCAAAGCCCAAGGTCTGCTAATCAGAGAAGTATGTGCAAAATACTGGGGAAAGGATAATGGAACAATGACTTGGACTAGGCTTTCTCAACCTTGCTATTCTCAGAAATCCTGATCACAAGAGGCATACAATATCTGGATAGCAAAAATCCTAGAACGCAATGAAGATACACAGAAAGCAAACTCTGTCCAGCAGAATCATTTTTTAAAAAAACAAATCAAGGAAAGAAAACAGCCTCAAGACATTGCTATTGTATTAACTGCATACACATGCACAACCCACACCAAGGCCTAATCTCCCATCTTTTGGTTTTTATTTGTATTGGATTTTAACTGGGGTGTTTTAAATTGCGGGCCAACATTATTTAAATTGTTTTTTAATGCATTTTTAATTTTTGTATGTTCTCTTTTATTTTGGCTGTTCACCACCTGAGTCCTGCCGGAGAAGGGCGATATAGAAATTAATTAAATAAATAAATAAATAAATAAGTAAGTAAGTAAGTAAGTAAGTAAGTAAGTAAGTAAGTAAGTCAGAAATAAAAAGGGACTGCTTTTCCAGATTGGATTCTGGGTGTGTCAATACTTGAACAATTTAAAGGTACATGAGACAAAGAGAGAAGAGGGAAAAAATTAAAAATCTACAGATCTTTTTCCATGTCTTCCCCATTCCTATCCCCACTGTAGGTCCAGTTTAGAAATTAACTTATTACATCTAAGATTTCTGATACGCCAGTTGCGTCCCTTTCTGGATCGGGACTCCTTATGCACGGTCACTCAAGCACTTGTCACTTCTCGCCTGGACTACTGTAATGCTCTCTACATGAGGCTCCCCTTGAGGTGCACTCAGAGGCTCCAGCTGGTCCAGACTGTGGCCTCATGGGGGATTATGGGAGCGACGGGGCGCTCCCATGTGACACCTCTCCTGCGAGAGTGGTGGTCTTCCGAGTGTGCTTCAAGGTGTTAGTTACCACCTTTAAAGCGCTCCATGGCTTAGGACCTGGTTATTTACGGCACCGCCTTCTGCCGCCGATAACCTCCCACCGGCCAGTACACTCCCATAGAGAGGGGCTCCTCAGGGTGCCATCAGCCAGACAATTTTGGCTGGCGACCCCCAGGCTGACAGCCTTCTCTGTGGTGGCACCCGCCCTCTGGAATGACCTGCCCCCTGAGATACGTACGATCCCAGACCTCTGTGCCTTTTGTGGGGCCCTGAAAACGCATCTGTTCCATCTAGCCGGGTTGGCCTGATCCCTTCTGTTCATTTTAATTGGAATTTTATCTGGGTGTTTTAAAGGTTATTTAATACTTTTTAAAATTGTTTTTTAACTTTTGTATTTTATGTTTTTATTTTGGCTGTTCACCGCCCTGAGTCCCACTGGGAGAAGGGCGGTATAGAAATTTAAACAAACAAACAAATAAATAAATAAGAAAATAAGGAGAAAAAGAGGAGGAGGGTGTGGTTATACAATATAAATTTTATTAAACAAGTTTTTCCACAAAGTAAAATATGATATAAATTTTAAGTTAAAAGATATGGAGAAAAATAATAGAAAAGGGAAAAACAGATGCAGGACAAAAAGTAGAAAAGAAAAAAAGAAAGAAAAATTAAAAAGTGGCTTCTAGTCTTCTTAACAGCATTTATAAATTCATCTATATTTTATGTTCTCTTTCTAAGGGTCATCAAAGTTTCTTTCTTTCCATAATCTACTATTTCTAATCAACAAATCCATAAAGCTTCAGTTCATTTTTCAACAAAATATTCATAAGGGAATTTAATAGATAATTAGTAGTCGATCTTTCTCAAGTTAATTGTGTGATCTCTATAAGATCCATCATCATCTTCATCTACTTCCATTGTGTATTCAGAATCTTTCCATAGTCATCTCACAGCCATGATCATATAACAACAATCTGCCACAGCATTTTCTACTTGTCTGTCCATTAATCCCAAACCCCCTTCACCCAAAAAAGCATTCAGCTTTCACGTGAATCTTAGTCTTTAAAATTCTTTGTATCAATATATATATCCGAAGTCAAATTTTCTGATTTTTTTTACAAGACCACCAAGCGTGCTAAAATGACTCTTCATGTTATAAACATTTCCAACATAAATTTGAAGTACCTTTACATATTCTAGATAATTTTTGAAGTCAAATATCAATGATGCATATTAAATTTTATTAAAATTTTGTTTATAACATATTGTGTACTTCAATCCTTTCAACTATTGTTATATATTGTAAGATACAATATATTTTGCAAAAAATGCTTAGCACATTTTATCATACACTCTTTCACTTGTTCCTCCATATCAAATTTCAGCAAAAATTTATATATTTTGCAAATTACATGTTCCTGATTTGCACATAATTCATCTTCAAATTCTATCTTTTGTTGCTCAGTTCCAAATATCCTGTCATCTACTTTAAATCTTTCTTTTAACCATGTATGAAAACCATTGAAAACTAAACCTAAGAAAGAGGATATGGTGTTACCGTGAAGCATGGAAGTTACACTACAAGTGTGACTACATCAAAAGTAAACATCCTGTGACATTTGACAAATTTAACATCCTTAGGAAATATAACCATAATGCTGGATATTATCGGAATATAGCTCAGAAGCATGATGAATACCACAGTTTATTCTTGGCATGGATGACAAATGACTAGGTTGACATCAAAGGAAGTTTTTTAACAGTTGCTATAAGAAAATTGTAAGATAAGATTCATTCAACGATTCCTTTCATGTAGTTCAGGGGCGGGTTCCAAATCCCGTTGCTACTGGTTCGCTCGTGCGCACACGCACACTTGCGCTCATGCGTGGCGCTTCTGCCTGATCCGGTGCGAACCAGTAGCAACCCACCACTGATGTAATTGTTGTACTCTCCAGTGAAGTTTTTGAGAGTCACTATATAAATCAAGAATCAGTCACAAGAGTTATTAGTACCATAATACCATTATCCACTTTGGAGGGAATCTACAGGACCCTGAAATTAAATTACCTAAGAGATGAAAGTTGATAATATCACTACCATGAGATTTAGGATAAGAATATCATATCCTGAGATTTAAGGCTGTATTATCTGTGTATATGTTTATACAGCAAAGACTATCTGCAGACCGGAAACCATTAGATAGCAATTCTATTCTTATTTAAAACAACTATTGGTTTGATTTATATGCCACCCTTCTCTGGAGATTCAGGGTGGCTTACAGTGTGTTAAGCAATAGCCTTCATACTTTTGTATATACCTGCTTTGTAGAGCTTTCGGGGGGCCCCAAGCGGTGTTCTTTTTTATACAAAGCCAGCTTATTGCCCCCACAATCCGGGTCCTCATTTTACCTACCTCAACAGGATGGAAGGCTGAGTCAACCTTGAGCCTGGTGAGATTTGAACTTGCAGTAATTGCAGGCAGCTGGTGCTACTTAACAGTACTTTAGCATGCTGTGCAACCAAGCAACTAGTTCAGATTGCTAATCTTTATAAGATGAAGTCTTATAAAGCAGCTCAAGAGGTGCTTTGCCTGATACTGAAACAATTTTCCATTCATGTTCTTCCACCTTCGGCATTTAGAATTGAGAGTTTAGATTTTAATCTCTATCCGCACTCATCTGAAGAAGTTTCAGGTAGGTAACCTATTTAGTTGGGAAATTTTTAAAAAATGATGTCATGTGGAATACTTTGGTGATATCATAGTACAGGTTCTGCATAACCCACTTCATTATTGTTAACACTGCTAAGGAGATAATCACTACAGAATATTTGGCATCTTTAAAGTGCTACTTATATTATGATAGTTGTAATCCACAATAATTTAGATACAACTCTGTTGTTTAAAGCAGGAGTTGTACACAGTGGTGAAATCCTCTGCGGTTTGCCACTGATTCACTGCCCGCACAAGCGCAGTGTGTGCCAAACACATGCTTCACACAGAAAAAGGAGCTTGAGAAGGTAAGTAGAACAGCGGGGTGGGGAATAGCTGTGCCGCACAATTTAGATTTGCTAGAAAGCAGGATTTTCTGCATTTTAGTGAATATAAATTGCGTGGCACAGTTGATTGTCGGAAATACTGGTTTGCCCGAACCGGTAGCTTTTATTACTACCTGTTCGCCTGAACTGGTGTGAACTGGTAGCATTTCACCCCTGGTTGTACACCTGACTACCTCTGGAATGGTGCATTTAATTATAAGATCAGTATTTTGTTTCCTGTGGCTTCTTTGCTTATAGTTAAAATAGTAAATGATACAGAGGTCTGACTTACTGAAATCTGAAGAAAAGATCTGAAGATTTAACAGGTGAAGGTGCAGCCACTATGCTTTATCAGCTACTGGTTCATTTTCTAACAGAAAACTGAGATGTTTCTTTCCAAACACTCATTCATTCAGTTCACTGATAGCGGATAGGACATGCTATCAATTACACAGACTTGGTTGCTCAAGACTGGGTTGTGTTTGGCAATAGCCAAAAGAAGAAAGAATACTATTGCCATGAAGGACAGTCTGCAGGCAAAATGAGAGATTCTGTTGTAAAGGATTGGATGTGAAACCTCACACTTGAGGTTCAGTGTCAGGTACCAATGGAGGTGGCTGTTGGAGATGGCTGCTGTATCTTCCTCCATTACACAATGATATATCTCTGGAAGAAATTATGCCTTCATCACCTTGTGGATAGATTCTTGTAATCAGCTGTATTGGGGCTGTCTCTGAAGGCTGCCTCAAACTACTATTGGTCCAAAATGCTTGTCAACCTGCTTGAGAAGAGATTGGATCCACTTTAGCAAAATTCTACCCATTCTCAGTAAACTACATTGATTATCAATAGGTCTCCAGCACAATTCACAGCGATCATTATTATTTATAAAATTTCCCTGTCTTGCCTCATAATTTTCACCAGGACTGTCTTTTCCAAATGGAATCTTTCAATCATGGACATTCTGTCCAGGAAGTTCTGGTTCTGATTGCTTGGGGGATTGGGAATACCGGGGAAAACTTTTTCTATGGTTGCACAGGACAGTAGAACTTTCTTCCCCTGACGTTTGTTCCATTTAATTTAGGAAACTGGTGAAGACGTTCCTTTTCTGTTGAGTTGTTGGACTTCATGAGGTTAGTTTGTAGTGATTAGCAATGTAGTGCATTGTAGTTGGCAGGTGTTATTATGGCTATGTTGCTAATGTGGATTAGTAATTACATATGGGCAATATATCCTACATATTTATAGGGCTTAAGTTTTATGGTGTTTTGCATTTTCTTCTGGGAGTGCATAAAGGCTCTGATCAGGATGGCACACAAACATTGAGAAATGAAATAAAATAAAAATGTTGATCTGTAAATTGTACATCAGCTTTAGCAGACTTCTTAAAATATTCACTGATTAGCCTTTATTGCCTGTCAAAGAAGTGCATGCTAGTTAATCTCTGAAGATGAGGACCCAGATTGTGGGGGCAATAAGCTGACTTTGTATAAATATACAGAAGTATGAAGGCTATTGCTTAAC
>JANHZT010000985.1:2794-20465 GCA_032468215.1 Stegonotus admiraltiensis
CAGATTCGGGTTTTCCCAGATGTGCCTGGGAAAACCCGACAGCTCTAATAATATGACATCTCTAATAAAGTAGAATTTTGAAGAGCTCATTGCTTTGGAGTTTTGTTTCGCTAGGGGTGTTTTTGGGAACCTTGACACACAGCTTTGTCCCTTTCCCCACCTCTCTGGTATCGTGTCAGTGAAGAGGCTGTACCCATTGGCAAGAAGCATGTGATAAGAAACACACCACAGGTGGGCAAGGAAGGCCCTTTAGAAGAGAGAGAGAGAACTGTCCAGCCTACCACCCCAGCCGTGCCGATATTCTGCAGAGGGGCTGGAGGGAAATGCTGGCAAGGAACCGAGTTGCCAGAGGGAGCAAGCCAGCTTGCCCGATTCACAGAGAAAAAAATACATCACACTCGCAATGGCTCAAGGGAAGGCACTTTATTATGAACCAGGAAATCCATCAAAACCAATGTTTTGCTAGTAGTCCCTTGGGCTGTGCTGTGCGCACACACCCATCCACACCCACACCCCGTGGTCACATGCACCAAGGCAAAACAAGGCAGCATCACAGGCCAGAGTCTGAGGGTGAGCCACACCTGTCAGCCCATCAGGCGCTACCCTCAGGAGTGAACAGATTACTTGCAGCTTTTGGGCAAGCGGTAGACGCCCTCGAAGTAGCTGAGCTGCTGGTCCCGGACCTTCTTCTGGAGGAAGCACTGCAGCTCCTGGATGTCGATCTCGGTCACCATGGGGCCCGTCATCACGAAGATCTTCAGCATGCTGTGGATGCGCTCCAGGGACAGACACTCCAGGTTGGTCAGCATCGCCTGGATGTAGGTCCAGAAGACCTGCAAAGGGGGCACAAGGACACAGAAAGAAGGCTGAGGCAGAGATCAGAACATTTGGGTGGCGTTAGCGGCGGCTGAACACTGCAGGACTCTGGGTCAGATGCTTTTGGGATCCCGCCAGCCCTGAGCAGGAAGGCAACCATTGTGCCCGGACAAGGGTGGGTCACTCAGTCGAGGGCCAGTGCTCAGACCCTGGCTGCTCTCTGGCTTTCGCCTCCTTGGCCAGGACGGTCAGTCCTGGTCCGCGGTGGGAAGCCTCCTCCCTCCTTCCCCAGATGAGCACCTGCAGTTCCTCCTCCTTCTGGTCCGCCTGGGAGGCCATGGCTGAATCCTCCCCCTCATCGCTATCGATCAGCATCAGCCTCTCGGCCTGGTCCTTCAGCTCCTCCTCAATCACCGTGAAGGTCCCAGGGGGCTCCTCCCGCAGCACCCCTTGCTGCAGCCAGAGGGTCATTTTGTGCCGCAGGGAGGCCGCAGGCATCTTCACAGCTTCGATCAGCTCCTCCAAGGTCCACGTGCCTGCAAAGGAGGCACCCACCCTGCTCAGGGCCTCAGCTAGAGCCCAGCAGTGCCGCCTAAGGAAGGGTCCCCAAGGAGGGACCCAAGACTTTGGGGCCAAGGCAGCACTTTGCATAGGGAGGCCCAAGAAGGATCTCCTGATAGGAAACCTTCCCTCCATCTACCTTGACACTGCCAAATGCGTCTGAGGACCCTTCCCTGGAAGACTGGGAGCTCCCTTTGTGGGAGAAGGGCAGAAGCTGGAGGCTTTCATGGAGCCAGAAGCCCTACTTTTCTCCTGAAAGTGCAGGATGATAGCTGCGTGCGCCGGCGACACAGACAGGGAGATTGTACGGTCCGCCAACTCCAACTCCAGGTCCACCAAGCCCAGGTGATTCTTCCAGTTTAACGTCCTCATGGCCTGTGAAGAAGCCACCAGGGAGAACGATGATTACTCAGCTGAAGGACTGGAAGCTCCTGGCTAGCAGCCCAGCTACATGTCTGTTCCACACATGAGCAGGATGTCCTGGGCGAAGGAAGAGGAAGATGGCAAGGAAGGAACAGCCGAATCCTAGAAGGGAGCTAGGCTGCATCCGGAGGAGAAACGGAAGGCCTCCTTGGTGGCTGGCTGCCAGCTGTGGAAGAGGCCCATGGCTGCGTTTCCTGCAGATGGAGGACTTGCCTACCTTCAGCTTTTCATACTTCTTAGTGTAGGCCTCCATTGCCTCCTTGATCGGCCCTGGGAGCTCCATCTTCTCCTCCTTCAACGGGGGCCAGAACTCACTGGAGAAGATGGTGGCCTCAAGGCTGAAGGAAGGCTTTTCCTGCTCGGGCAGCTTCTGCTCATCATTACAAATGTTTGCATTGATACGCCGAGAGTCCGCCATGTCCTGCATGGGAGAGATGGAAGGAATGGAAGGGACGCCAGAGTGCAGCTGGACAGGCCACAATGGGACCTTTTTGTGGGCCCTCCAGCTGAGTAAAATCAGCCTTCGGAGGGACCAGGGTGGTCTGGCAATGCCTCTATAGGGAGCACCTACTTTTAGCATGACCTCACAGTCGTGCATCTGGGCCTCTCCAAAGCGCCGCTTCAGCAGTTCAACATTTCGGATCTCCCTGAAGCGAGAAGGAAGGACTGTTGCTGAATCCTCTGCTACTCACATTCTGTAGAGATGACCTTCTACCGGCAGCCCCTGCAGAGGAGTGGCAGAGAAGCTCCACCTGTCCCACAACCCTCCTTATCCCTGGCCGCAGCAGAGCAAAGGGTGGCCTTCTGGCTCACAGGGCTGCCTTCGCTTGCTCTGCCTCAGGGGACTTTGCGCAGCTGCGGGATCTCTCGGGCCTCACCTCTCGACGTTGTAATTGCATTGATGCAGCAAGCGGTCAGCCAGCAGTGTGCGGTACTCACTGATGAAGAGGTCTTTGTTGCCATAGATGCCCACCAGCAGGCTGATGATGTCTGAGGTGCGGTGCTTGGAACGGGACTTCCCTGGTAGGAGGGGACGTATGGGCAGAGGCCAGAAGCATTGCAGACCTGGTTCCCTTCTCCCAAAAGTATCTTCCAACTGCAGCCCGAACTCACCTCGATCGGCATAGACCGGATCGGGCACCCAGTCCTCAGGATTGGAGTACTCCTCCTCGCTCTCTTGGTCTTTCTCCAGCGTCACCAGGTCAGCTTTGGAGAGCTCATTTGCCAGCTCACCCAATCCTTCAGCATCCCCCATCAGACCTGCCACAATCTGCCGCACGGTATCCTCCCTGGTCCTAGTGGGGGGAGCGGCTGATGGTCTACCACCAAAACTAGAGCCGCCAATCCTGACGTCCCATCCGTGAAAGCAAGCCAGGGCACCCAGAGAAGCGCCAATGCCAACCGGCCCCTCTCACCTCAGGTATTTCCGGATGGGATCACAGGCCACTTCCAGGATCACCGTGGAGGAGTCCAGCTCCTGCAGGGCTTTGATGGCAGAGATGTAAAAGGTGATGATGTCTGCAGTGGCCACCCCTGAAACAGAGAGGGGGGGGGGGAAACCTAGATGCGAGCTTCCCTCAGGGAGGCCAAGAGGAAACGCAGGGCGGAAGCAAGCGAGGTTGGTAACCCACCAGGATGGAGGAGCCGTTGTTCCAGGGCGCTTTTCAGGGAGGTCAACAGCTGCTGCCGCTGATTGGTCCTTTCCAGGCAATACTTCAGGTCTTCCACTGCCGGCTTTGACTCTGGGAAATCTGTACCAGAAACCAGGGCCGCCGGAGGGAGGGTGAGGAAGAGCACCCAGCCCTGCGCTTTTGGGGGGAGGGGAGTGCTCTGCTCCGGCCTGCAGGCAGGACGCTCAGCGGCCAGGGAGGCTCCCACCCGGGCTCACCGCGGATGATGTTGAAGAGTTCCTCGATGCGCAGGCTGGCATATTGGTGGTAGAACCACCCCTGGACGTAGTAGCGCCATCGCTTCAGGGTGCTGCTGGAGGCCGGGCCGAGCAGGGCCCCCGCGGTTTCTTGCAGAAAGATTGCGCTGAGCCAGCCGGTCGCCTTTTCGATCCACTGGGGGCAAGGCAGAGAAGGCGCGGCGCGACCCTTTAGCCCGCAGGGACTCAGGGGGCTGGGAGAAGCTGAACGGGGAGGGGGAGCCCACCCACCTTTTGGAAGTCGCCGAGGAAAGAGCGCTCGTGCGCGGCCCGGCAGCGCCTCTCCACGCGCTCTTCCATCATCTGGTGCAGCAGGCGGGTCACGGCGGCGTCGCTCAGCCGCTCCAGCAGCTTCAGCTCGTGGCTGCGGGGGACAAAGACGCCGCTCAGAAGCCCCGCCGACCCTCCGCTCGCCCCCCCGCCCGCCCGCCGGTACTCACAGGATGGCGCTGAGCTGCTGGAACTGCTCCATGAACAGCGGGCAGCAGCAGGGCTCCTCCCCGCAACCGCAGCCCGCGCCGGCCGCCGCCGCCTCCTCGGCCCCGCCGCCGCCGCCGTCGCCGCGCTGCCCCATGTAGATGCGGAAGCTGCGCTCGTAGAAGCGGCAGACCGCCTCGCGGAAGCCGGCGGGGGCGGAGACGAGGACAGCGGCCAGCACGCTGTCGCCTTTCTCACGCGGGCCGTCCTGGCCGCAGAGCCCTGCCGCCCGCAGCCACTCCTCCAGCAGGCCCGTGCCGCGCAGGTAGGGCTCCAGGCGGCGGCGCAGCAGCCCGAAGGCCTCCCCCAGGCGCTCCCCGCCGGCCCGGCCCCAGAACTCGGGCGCCAGCCGGGCCTGCAGGTCCCGCTGCATCACTTCCAGCAGCCACTCCTCCAGCTGCGGCAGGAGGTCCAGGCTCTCCAGCACCGCCGCCGCCGCCCGCAGCTCGTTCGCCCCCGCCGGGGCCTCCGCGCTCAGACCCAGCGCGGCGGCCGGCACCAGGGTGGTGCTTAGGGCGTGCCAGGCCGCCGAGAGCTCCTGCCGGCGGGCCATTGGAGGAGGAGGAGGAGGAGGAGGAGGAGGAGGCGATGACCCAGCAAGGCGCGGCGTTGCAGAGCTACAAGAACGAGCTGCTTAAATGTAAGCCGGGCGGAGTCGAGGCGGCGGGTGGGGGAGAAGCGGCGGGAGGGGCCGTTCCCGGGAGGCCCTGATCCGCGGCGCCCTCCCTCCCTCCCTCCGCAGGCACCGAGGAGCTGAGCCGGCAGGTCCGGCAGGAGGAGGAGGATGTTGCAGTTGCAAGTTGCAGGGCGACCTCCGCCTACTGGCCGAGCGCCTGGCCCACGGGATGGCCTCCCGCAACGAGTTCGACAAGACCGTCGCCGAGACCGAGGCGGCCTACATGAAGGGGAGACCCGGGCTAGGTGGCTCAGTGGCTAAGACGCTGAGCTCCATCACAAAGGTCGGCAGTTCTAATCCCTAGGTCTCCGGCGTGAGCAAGGGGTTGGGACTAGATGGCCTCTAAGGCCCCTTCCAACTGTTACTGTTACTGATAGCCCGCCCCGCTCGGCCGCGCCTTCCTCCTCCCAACTTCCCTGGTACCCTTTCCTGCCTGCCCCAGATACTGGAAAGCTCACAGATGCAGCCAGAAAATCGATAATAAACCGGTTCAGATTTTACCACTGATACATGGATATAGCAGTTGCACAAAATAGCGAAATAAATCACCCAACAATAATCATGAAGAAATCACTTGTGTGGTTTAATGAACCTGGGAAGCCCAAAGTGCTTGACAGGCGGAAGAGGAACACGTACAGCAGTTTCATTTCTCCAGCTAGATCCAGTGGAGTGTAATATCAAAGCCCCAGCTTCCTCCATTAATAAACGATTCAGTGCAAAATATACAGGAGTCAATTTGCTTGTTTTGATTTACGATACTAAACAGAAGGAAGACACACACCTACTCTCCAGGAGGTTTAAACCTTGGTCCTTTCACAGGCGGCTACATGTGGCTAAGCCCCGTACATAAACACGCAACATTCTGCTCTTGCCTGGAGTGTTACTGAAATGCTAATGAGTGTGTTTTACTCTGGTTTCCACAACCTGATTGCAGTGCTAGCCAATTAATCAGAATAATCCTCCTTCAGATGATCAGACCAGCTGCTTTCTGGAAAATAGGACAGCAAAACGTTATCGTTGTATTTTGGAGAGGAAGGATCAGAGAGCCAGGAGTCTCCATCCCTTCTCCCAAGATTCAGACTTGAGCTGAGTCAGTGCTGAAAAACTGGGCTCTAAGAGCGGAGCAGGGGAAGAGCCCCCAGCAGTGAGGCAGCACTTAGTGGCACCGCAAGTGAAGGATTGGCCACCTGACCTAGAGCTTCATTCAGACACAGGAACTCCTTGGTTACCAACGTTTTGGATCTGGCAAGGAAAATGTGTGAGGCTCAAAAAAGACTATTCAGGATCACAAATTGCCAACTTTCTACAGGATTTCAGTTGCCACAAGATGCATCTAAGAGACGGCTGCACAATGCATGAGCTTCTGCACAATTTGGTCACAGAAATGCAAGCATCAGATTAGGGTGCATATTTGCCATTAGCTCTTTTGGGAACTGGAATTTTCTTTAAAGTAATAGAGTCCACTAGTACAGTTAGTCTGTTAAAGGCAACAGTATTTGTCATTATTTGCCCATCTGAAAAACTCAATGGCCGCTTCTAAGTGTTCGGAGCATGATTTCCCCAAGGTGAGTGCCAAGACAATATTTTCCATTAGGTTAAAGCTTGTTTGTTCGGCACCAGTTTATCGCTGAGCCTTCTTGCGCACATCTGGCTGGAGGAAGCAGCTCAGCCTAGTGGCTCAACAGCAGTCTGAGCATTTGGTGGGTTCAGCATCTGGCTCAGCATCTGGCCACCTCAGGCGTTTTTTTTCTCAGAACAGGAAGGCTGCAGGTAAAAAAACCCAAGCTGCCGAAACAAGAGGTGCATTTGAACGTGAGGCCCTGCGGGGCAACTCAGTACCTGAGGAGGGAAGAGAAGTTTGGCTTCACGTGCCACCTTTGTCTCTTCAGGTACCTGGTGGGGCAAAGGTGCCAAGAATATCTTTTTTCAGCGGCGCTCAGGACTCAGAAGTAGAGGGCAGGTTCGCTACTGAAGTCAGGCAGGTGGCTTTTTTCGGAAGGGGTGAGCTGTGAGGAGACAAAAGACAGCTGCCATCCTGCTTTTTTTCCAGAGAAGGGAAATGCAACAAAGCAGAGCACCATGCCCCATTTGCTAGAAAGGGCAGCCATTCACAACTGGAATGACGCTGATGTTAAGTCTTAACCTGTAGCACCAGCTTTCCTCTGAACTGCTGCAAACAGAACTTCGCCTGCTACCTCTGCTTTATTGCAGACAAGTTTATTTTGTTCATGCATTAAGAAGCTGTCGCCCACTGATACCTCCCTCCCCCCCTAAGGTTGCAGGCAAAAAGCCAAAACATGCCTGCCCAAGTCTTACCATGACCTGCTGGTCCGTCTCCTGTGGAAGGGCACCGATGCTTGAAGGCAGATTCTGGTGCTGGTGCTCCTGCCACTTGTTGAAGCCTAGGGAGTGCTTTGGAGTGTAACCTGACAAACCTGGCAAAAAGGATGAGCACCCAGTCAGTAGAAACATAAGTGAAAGACTAAGATGGGATGTCATGAGCAGAGGTCCCTGAGGAATCCCTGAGGCTGGAAAGTCTACTGGACATCAAGAAGGACATGGAAGTTCAACGTTTCAACTTCTTTCCTTCTATCTTACTGGGGATGCTGCGGGTTTTAACTGCAGGTGCTTAATATTCACTCCAATCCTGAATGTGGAAAGTACCAGATAACTGGGAATCTGCCAAAGCTTCAACCCAAAAGGTTTTGAAATAGAGGCTTACCTGAGTTGACTGGGTTTGAGCTGACAGTACTGTTTGGATGAGGAATGAGAAAGGCAGGCTTCTCATCTACTTCTGTGGCGTATTCTTCTTCTTCTTCCTCCTCCTCCTCCTCCTCCTCCTCCTCCTCCTCCACTAAGGAGCTCTCAGATGGATATTCAAACATGGTTTGCAAGCTGCTCTCATTGAAAGATATTTTCACCTGAAGGAATAGTAAGAAGCTGCTTTGCAATTCTACCTCAAGTTTCAGTGAGGTAAATTTCTAGCTTATTCCAGCTGGAATCCTTCAGTACTTTTATTTGGTTCCCAAAGCCATCTATTTCAACAGGTGACAAGTCAGGTGAAGCCTCACTTTTTGGTGGGAATCAACAGGCAGACAGAGGCACTTTTGAATGCTTCAGAAAGCTCCCAAGAGGATACAGCAGATTCATAGGCCACCCTGCCATATTTATTGATACCCCACCTTTATTATTTTTACAAAGAATTCAAAGCAGTGAGCATATCCAACAGTTACCTTCCTCCTATTTTCTCCACAACAATTACCCGTTGAGGTGGGTTGGGCTGGCCCAAAGTCACCCAAACGGCTGTCATGCCTAGGGCGGGACTCAAAACTCAGGTTTTCCTGCTTTCTGGCCTGGTGCCTTAACCACTAGGCCAAACTTTACGTATAACTTTTGCTCCATTTTAGAACCTCACATCATCTTCACGGTTGCTAGTAAGAGTCTTGTTTAAAGCAACTACTTTAAAATAAAGTAACTATAAACATCGATAGAGAAGCTAAGACCACAATGCTCACCTATGCCCATTTAACCTTTTAATCCAATTTCAAGCACTGAAAAGAAAAAAAAGCAAAAGTCTAGTCCTCCAGCTATGGAAAATACATTATAAACTGCAGTCTGAGGTCCTTGTGGCAATGGCCAAATGCCTGGCGGCCCCATTTACAAAGTTTTCACAAAACAGAACTAGAACTTTATGAAAACAGTCTTGGCCCAAGAGCTTAAAGCCTGTGAAATCAATTCATACAAAAAGCTTTTCAGTTTGTGTAGCATCTGCAGCATCTAATGGAAAACTATTTTGTCATCATCAGTGCAGAAGCCAATGTTCCCTTGGTTCTCACTGCTACTTCAGGGAGTTTCCTTATTTATCTCTCTCTGGATCCTCATTTTGCAATCAAATGCAAACAAACACTGGGCCAAAATGCCAGAATGTCCCTGTGCCAGAAAGAAGGCCCTTAAAGTGATTGCCTTTCAGCCTGTAATCAACACCCTGAAGGATCCTGCAAGCAGAGCAGGATCAGGTGCCACTGGGAAGATCCAAGTTTCAGACACTTTAGGCATGTGTGCTCACACACACACACATTTTCTAACTCAAAAAGTATCTCCCCAAAATCTTGATTAAAACTGAACAGCAAGCAAGTTAAAACTGTTTTGACCGGCAAACTTCCAGTCGACCAAGTTTTACTTTAAAGTGCCTTGCACCAGGGTGGCCTGGAGATGAAGATAGTTGACCGGGAGTAAGGGGTCTTGGGTCCAAGCACATCCTCAGACCGGGAGGACTCTGGACGGCCCCTCTTTCACCTTCACCTCATTCACAGAGCTCCTGTGAAGAACTACAATGGCTACTTGAACTCCAGGAAGAAGGGCAAGCTTAATCACCAAGAACTAACTGCAGCTCCTTGAAACTAGTCCTCCTTGAATGAAGTTGGCAGGCTATTTTCTAGCCAACAGGTATCCATCCTGTGGACACATTTCCAAGAATGCTTTATTCTGACAGGAACAGCATCGGGCCATGTTCAACGGTGGTTCTTCTTCCAGCAGGACCCTCTTATCAATGCTGCCGTGTTTTCTTTGTTGACAGCAACCTGAGCTCCCAGGCCTAGAGCCAGGAGCTGACAAGAGCCTCACAGGAGCTGAACGGAAGCAGCACAAAGGCTCTTATTTTTATTTTTTTTGGGAGGGGGGGAAGGTTTCCCTCTGGTGAGCAGGACAGGGGGAAGCCCTTCCACACAGCTGAAAAGGGAGGGGGAGCGCAATAGGCAACCAATTGAAGGACAAAGAAAAATTGTCACTAGTCCTTAAAAAGGGGACACTAGGAAAAAAACGCTTCTGTACAAAAAAAGAGAGACTTTGCCAGCTAAGAAACAGTGCAGCAATGTCTCAAAGGAAATTTGAGCTGCAAGAAAATGTATACATAAATAATTACCATCTCTTCACCACCTCCAGCCTGATCCTTGATATTGCATAACAATTTGATCACTTTTACCTCACTTTCCCACCCTGCATCTGCCACACCCTGTTAAAGGAATCTGTACCAATGGTAAGCCAGCTGCATGAATCAGAAGGAAACAGGCTCTGCTTGGTTGGCCATGAATGGTTTGGAGAGTGGCCCCAGCCTAGCACTGGCCTAGGCTGCTGGTTAGAGAGTCCTGAAGCAACTGGCCAGTGTCTCCCATCGGTTTCTAAGTGGTTGTGATCTTGCAGAAGAGATGTGTGAAAAGAGAGGAAGCCACACGTGCCCTGCAGTAATGGCAGATCTCTTTACCGTGTCATCTTGAGCTTTGAATCCTGTCCCCCATCCTGATCTGTATGTGTGCTACAACTCTTTCTCCAAGAGATTTTTATCCCCCAATAAAAGCACAGTATGCTTTTTTAAAAAAACCCTTCTAAACATAAACAATGCTGCTTTGGATAGGATCCACTACCACTAAATCACAGCACAGGACAAGGAGGGTCCTTTCCTAATAATCCACAATGGATGGATGAAATCAAGCACGCAAACCCTTTTCAAGTCCTTGTTTGCTATTTCACACGGCTAGCTCTGCACCCTCATTAAAGTCTGGCCTATTTATACCATGAGTTACTGAGAGGGAACAGTGGCACATTATGCTCCCTGGGCACTTGCAGGCAGCTTAATATACCGTTCAAAGGCCGCCTAAAGAACCTGAGCGATTGAGAGACCCCACGGTAGTTGGCCCAGCTCTCTTGGGCTGGGTCCTGCTCACCTCCGCACTCTGCAAAAATTCAGTAGAAGCGTAACAGAAATATGACTGGTCAGCACAGGTGTCAACTGGTTACCTTTTTGCGCCGAATACCCAATTTGCTCATGCAAGACTTATTGAGAGAAAGGTAGCCGCCGATCACTTCGATCTCATTGACGGTGGGGTAGCGTTTTTTGACACGACCGGATTCCTGCAGGAGGACTCCCATCTGGGCTTCCCTTTGGCTTTTCTCCTCTTCCTCCTCCTCCTCCTGCAGCCAGGCTGTGCTGAAGGGCTCCAGGCCGGCCGTGGGGGGCTTCCTTTTGGGCACTACGGTGAAGGTGCGAGTAATGGAGCCAGTGGAAAGGGGCCTGTAGGTGGGCAAAGCAGGGGCTTCCGTCTCCTGAGGCACATGGAAACCCTCCAGCCTGGGGCTCAAGACTTTCAAGGGCGGCATGGCTGCTACCAAGTCCTCATCTATGTAAGTCACGGGCACCAGCGGCTCAGCCGACGTCTCCTCAGGGGCAGCGGGAAGGGCCTCTGCGGGCTGAGGAGGGTCAGGGGGCGCCTCTTTCCGATGGGGCACAAAGAGGAAGGAGTTGCGGGAATTGAGGCGCAGGCTGGCCAAGGCGCGCGCCTGGAGGTCGTGAGCAGGGATGGCGGCGAGATCGGGCTTCGGGGCTGGGCGGATCTCAAAGGAGCAGCTGGAGCTGAAGGTCGGGCCGGAGCGGGGCGGACCGTCTGAGGCTCGGCCGGCCGGCGTGGCACTGGACGGTGGGGGCGGCCGTGGCGAGGTCTCAAGGGCGGCAGCAGCCTCGGACTTTGGCTTCCCCGCCTCAGCTGCTGGCGGAGACGAAGGCGCGGGGCTCCGGGAGGATGGCACGGCTTTGGAGATGGCTGCCGGCCGGCGCCGCCCGGGACTGTTGGGAGGGGGCGCGCCCTCCTCCTCCTCCTTCGCACGCCCGTTACTGAGCGCAGAGGCAGCCGCGATGTCGGGGCGATGTCCCCGCGGATTCACCACGAAGGAGTTGGAGCCGATCTTCTGCAAGAAAACGCCGCCGCCGCCCTGTGCGCCGGGCGGGCGGGCTGCCGGTGACCCGGGCGGCGGAGGCACCGGCAGGGCAGGGCCGTCGCCACCCCGCCCTTTCCCTGGGGCCGCGCGGTCGAACTTCTGCAGCAGCCGGCTGACCAGACCGCAATCGGGGCCGGCGGCGAGCGGCGGCGCTTCGGGCTCGTAGACGACGACTTGGGCCGCGCGGATCTCGGTGACGGGAGGGCCGCGGCGGGCGAGCAGGTCCCGCAGGGGGCTCTGACGGCCGGGGGCGCCGCCGCCTGGCGCGGGCTCCGCCGGGTCGCTCGACTCGATGATGAGGATGTTGTCTGCGCGGATGGTGCGGATGCCGGGCATGGCCCCGTAGAGCTGCAGCAGCTGCGCCAGGGCCGGGGACTCGGCGGGCGGCGAGGGGGTGGGAGCCGGCCCCAGGAACTCGCAGGCGCCCCGCCGCCGCCGCCGCCGCCGCTCGCTCTCCAGGCGCATGAAGGGGTTCTCCCGCAGCGGGCCCAGGCTCTCGGCCACCACCGCCCCCGCCTCGCGCCCGTCGGGGCCCTGGCCGGGCCGCGGAACAGAGCCCCGGCCGCGCTCCAGACCCATGCCGGCCGCCAGCTTGGCCCGCTTCCGCTCCAGAAGGGCCAGCTTCCAGGCCGGCGCCTCGGCCGCCGCCGCCGCGCTCTCCCGTAGGCCGCTCATGGCGAGCCGGCAGCCTCCCACCTGGCCGACCGGCCGCGCCGCCGCCTCCGCCTCCAGCGACTTCCTGGGCCCGCCGCGGAGGAGCCGCCCCGGCGGAGCGGCCGCGCCGATTGGCTGTCGCGGAGGAGTCCCGCCTCTGCTCACGTAAGACGGCCCCGATTAGCCTGTCGCGACGTCTGGGGGCGTTGCTGAATTTCAGCGTGGAGCCGCAGTCGGCAGCGCCATTCGTTGGACGGGAGGCGGGACGGCCCCTCCCAGCCGATTGCGGAAGTCCCCCATTGGTTTTTTTCGTTAGGTAAGCGGTGCGATCGATGCTGAGGGCTTGGAACGGAACGGCGCTCTTTGGGCGGAAGCCGCTTCGGGCGCGGCACTAACTGGGAACGACCCGCAGTCCGAAGGGCAACGCTCCGTAGAATCACGTCAAAGGATCTATGCGTCCCCCCCCTCCGCTCTGCGCTGGGCAAGAAGCCCCGCCCTCCCACGGGCAAGCAGGAGTCGCGTCTTTTGGAGTAACTCGTCAACCATTGGTCGGGAGCCTTCCTGTCGCTAGCTGGGGATTCTGGGAATTGCAGTCAGGCAAGAGCGGGCTACCGGGGAGCGACTTAGTAGCCTTTTGGCCTCCGGAATCTCCGCAGCGGCCCTTCTGAGGGCGATAGGGTAGGTAGGTTGAGGTAGTTGGCCAGAACCTCCCGCCGTCCGTGTCACAGCCTGAGGACGGGGGCCCCTTCAGAGGCGCTTGCCGATTCCTTCCTTCTCCATACGCTCTTAGAGAAGCTGAGAACATGACACATCCAAAGCTGCCATACGAGTGTAAGACTGCAGTAGGTTTGCCTGCAAGACTAGTCCGACCGAATTAAAATACGGTTAGTTTGCTTTTAGGATGAGTGTGTTGTGAGTCCAGGCAACTGGGTTAATTAAATATACTATGTTCCAGTGGGCCGTGAGTTATTGACCTAACACAAGAAATTACACCCAGAAGCAAATTATCCATGTTATTTAACTCTATTTAACGCTGCCATACTTGCTCATCTATTTTATTCACGTTTTTCTACTGGCACTCTTCCAGCAATCCAGATCATGGCATTTATCAGCTAAATCTCTCCATGCTGCCCACATGAGCCAAATCAAAATCCTTAATCCTGAAATTGCTTGTTTCAAGTACCCGATGATGTGCAACTTTAGAAAGGTTGCTGGACTACGACCCAGCTGACAAGCACTTACTTCATTTTCAGCTACATACTTGTAATTTAATGCCATCGGTTTCATTGGAGTTCGCCCTCTCTCTTGCAGGGGAAGCAGCACAAGAAGCCCTGCTCGCTTTGACTGTGTGCAGTTAGCAAGTAACTTGGAAGTATACCCTTGGCGAAAGGAATTACCGGTATGTATAAAACTGCCATTTTTCAAACATTGCTGTCGGCTATTTCTCAAAACACCTTCAGCTTTCAACATTTAAAAACCAAATATCAATGTTGGGAAGAAAAGCAAGAGGCTTACATGCTGGCTCTACATATTTTATTCTTGATTTTAATCAAGAAGTCGCCCACATCTTCTGGCCCTCAGAAATCAGAGTCCAACAGCAGAACAGGATAAGGAGCTGCCATACCCCCAGAGCACAAGAAGCGTTAACCCGTGAGGGCAGGAAGAGGCCTCGCGGTCTTGGCGTGAGCTTTCAGTCCTCGGTGTCAGGAAGCAGCCGCAGCCGGTCAGAGTGTCTTCCAGTAGAGTCCCGGCCGAGAGGGACCCGGTCATTCCTGCCAAGGCGCCTCCGCCCCCTGCTGCTAGTTGACTCGGCAGGCGCGGATCATGAGGAGCTGAAGCAGGATGAAAACGGGCGACATGATGAGCCCGTACCACAGCGGCTCGTGGCTCTGCTCGCCCAGCTTCTGGCACAGCAGCATCTCGAAGACGAACTTCAGGCTGAGCAGCGTCAGGATCCAGAAGAGACGCAGCACGGCCAGGCGCTTCTCGCCGTCCTGGAACAGCCGCACCGACACGATGGCCGTGAAGTAGGTGCTCAGCCCGTCGGCGGCGAAGAGCGGCGCGAAGACGCTCCACCAGCTCAGCCCGGCCGCCGCGCCGTCCGCCTTCAGCGCCAGCAGCCCCGACGTCGCCAGCAGCGCCGCCGCCTGCAGCAGCAGCTCGAACGGCGCGAAGCCCAGCCACTGCACCAGCTCCCGCAGCGAGAACAGCATCCCCGCCGCAGGCTCCGACGGCTCCGCGCTTCCGGCGCGCTCCGGTGACGGAGGCGGGCGGGGGCGCCGCGCGCGAGGGGGCGTGGCCACCCGGCCAGTGCGCGGGCGCGTGCGTGGTCCCAGCGGAGGGAGCGTCGCCGGGCGGCCGGGCGGGAACAGCGGCTCTTCCCCCCCTCCTTGCTATCCCCCGCTCGCTGGTCTGGGCGCAACTGAGGGGGAGGGTTGGCAGCCCTGCACGGTCAGGCCGGCCCCTCCGCTTGGCCCCCGGGCAGGCAGGCTCGTCCGAGGAGGGTCGAGAGCTCCTCTGGGGCGGGCGGGCGGGCGAGGGGGCTGCTTCTTGTGGAGAAGCGGCCGTAGGGGCGAGAAGAGAGACGGGAAGACGCCTGTGGCCCTCCTACGCCGCTGAGTGCGGGTGTTACGTACGAGGGACGCGGCTCTCCCTGCATTCTACAAAGGCTTCTACCCCACTCCAGTTGTATCACCGGCTGCTTTAGGACGTAGGTTTACAGTAGATCCATTTCATGCGTCAGTAATTTGGCAGGACAAACTTTGCCTGCAACAGGCCGAGGCTTAGCCTTGGGACCCCACTGTTGCTCCCTTTGTATCTGTTTAATCTAGGTAAGCCTAGATTCCCAGTGGTGGCTTTGCCTCGTGTTTCCACCAGGCTCGGGAGGCAAAAACTGAAATGCTTGCTTGCAAATAGGCACAGCTGGGCTGAAGTCAAGAGAGAAGCCACCTTTATCTTTCCCCTGTTTCCGTTGACAACTGCATCTTGTGCGTTCCATTGTGATGTTCTTAAACTGGGAAAGTTGGGCCTCCGTCCTGATAACTGGGTGTCTTCGTCCTGCTCCCCTTCAGATGGCAACACGGAAGATGCTTGTGCTTTATGGCAGCCAGACAGGAACTGCCCAAGATAATGCCGAGAGGGTTGGTCGAGAAGCCAAGCGACGCCATTTCCACTGTAAGGTTGAGGCCCTGGACGACTATCCGGTGGTGAGTAGCAGCTAAGGGACTTAACGGTGATATTGGCCTACGTAGCTATAGAAAATCATCTTGCCTTAGCATACGAAATGGCCTAGGCTCAGCTTTCAGACCTGTAGAAGAAATCCCTCCCTCGGTCCCATACCCACGCACCCTTAGAAGGTGGATAGAAGGGATACACCAGCGAGATTGGCCAAAATGTACACAAATATGAAACTGGACTGCTGGAAGTGTAAATAAAGTAAAGGATGGAACATTTTATCACATGTGGCAATGCCCCAAAGCAAAAAAATATTGGGAACAGATAAGGAGATGGCTACAGGAGATGACAGGAGAACAAATTGAATTTAAAGCTCAATTATTTTTATGAGGAATAATTAATCAAAGGATAAAGAAGCAACTCCAAATATCATTTTACACATAGTAACAGCAACACAAATCGTTTATGCTCAATGTTGGAAACTTGAAAATATACCAGCCAATGAGATGATTATACATAAGATATTAGAATGTGCCGAGGTGTATAAGTTCACCTTAGAAATGAAAGGCAAGGAAGAAGCAGAATTTTATGAGGTGTGGGATAAGTACTTAGAACAGAGAAACAAAAATGTATAGAAATAAATGTAAATAACTGTAAGAGACACATGACACAGTACTGTTAAAAATGTTTATTGTTAT
The DNA here is from genome assembly GCA_032468215.1 of Stegonotus admiraltiensis. Lineage (NCBI taxonomy): Eukaryota > Metazoa > Chordata > Lepidosauria > Squamata > Colubridae > Stegonotus > Stegonotus admiraltiensis. The sequence continues at coordinate 18,969 of JANHZT010000985.1, forward strand.
GTAAATTGGAAAAACGGAAAATAAAAATTAAAAACAGAAGGTGGATAGGAGGGAGAGCTTCCAGCCAGAGGAGGTCAGGCGGGGCCCTTCATGGTTTTTCGGGAATTGGGCAGGAGTTGCTTTTCATATTTATTGATTTAATTGATTTCAATAGCCGCCCATCTCAACAAGTGGTGCTTTGGCCATTTTAGCCACCCCAAATATAATTTGTGGGTGGAAAGATGGGTCAGCAATGAAATCGATGTTCCTGAAGGAAAAGAAGCTTGGTGGGCCTTCGTTAGGAACTCATTGTGACCCTCTCTGTGTTGCATGGCTTCTTGGAAGGCAAACCTGATTCATGAGCCGCTGGTGGTATTTGTTTGTGCAACCACAGGACAAGGAGACCCTCCCGATAATATGAAGGTCAGTTCAGAAACCCTCCCCTTGTTCCTGGGGAGGGGGAGGGTGCAGGGTGGCCAGACAACCGTGACCTAGAGCTGGAGGAGCCCCTTCGCCTGTGTGGCTGGGAATGCTCACCTGGCTAACCCTCGGTCTTTTCCTTGCCAGTCAGCAGGGGTGATGCTGCCGTTCAGTTTTGGTTCCCCCTCTACTGGGACTAAAGCAAAATTTCCTGCAGTGAGCAGGATAAGGTTCCTTTGGGCAAAAGCTTCCAAATAATGTCTTCCTTGGGGACTCCTTTAATTGTCCAGAATTTCTGGAAGTTCCTGTTCCGGAAGAACTTGCCTCCCACTTCCCTGTGCCAGATGGACTATGCTGTTCTGGGGCTTGGGGATTCCTCATATCCCAAGTAAGTGCCACTTCTCTCTCAGATAAATTAATAGGCCAACTCGTGGCCGTCAGAGTTCTTTGCCACATGAAAGTTCCAGCCTTCTGAAAAAAAACCCTTTGGGGATTTGTAAATATATTCCCAGCCCTCTTTTTGACTTGTGCAGCATACAGGTCCTCAAGGGAAGGCCGGTTGGTGGTAATTGTTTTTTCTGCAGTTCTAATGATCCTCTGAAGTCCGTGTCTGTCTTGTTGGGCTGCAGAGCCAAACCAGACAGTTATGGAGGTGCAGATGACAGACTCCGTCATTCCTCTGTAGAACTGTATCAGCAGCTCCCTGGGCAGTTTGAGCTTCCTGAGTTGGCGCGGAAAGAACGTTCTTTGTGGTCCTTTTTTGATGACGTCTTTGATGTTAGCTGTCCATTTTAGATCTTGTGATATGGTAGAACTTAGAAATTTGAAGGTGTCTACTGTTGATACTGTGTTGTTTAGTATTGTGAGAGGTGGAAGTATGGGAGGGTTTCTCCTAAAGTCTACCACCATTGCTACGGTTTTGAGTGTGTTCAGTTCCAGATTGTTCCAGTCACACCACGAGGCTAGTTGTTCAACCTCCCGTCTGTCTGCAGATTCATCATTGTCTCGAATGAGACCAATCGCTGTTGTGTCATCTGCGAACTTCAGTAGTTTAACAGATGGATCGTTAGAGATGCAGTCATTGGTATACAGAGAGAA
>JANHZT010000985.1:67688-92702 GCA_032468215.1 Stegonotus admiraltiensis
ATACTCCTGGCACCCTCCTCCCGGGATCTCTGGGGCTTGCCCTTCACCCCTGCCTGGGCCCTCACACTCCTTGCCCGTTACAGACCCCCGTAATACAGGACGTGGGTACAGGACAAAAGTCAATCAACATTCAGGACAAGAGCCCACCCTGTGCTGAGCAGCTCCTGAAGCCGGGAGTCTCTACAGGGCTATCTGCACTGCAGCTCACGGATGCTGGGCGTGGTGACATCGCGGGGCTGTCTGTAGGGAGCAGGCGCATGAATGGCACATTGTCTATTACAGAGGCATTGGCTGCAGTTCCAGAGTTAAAGGCAAAATCCAGCTGTGCAAAGAGCATCGACCCTCACCACGGTGCCCCTCAGAATGCCACCTTGCCCGCCCAACAAACCTGCAGCATTTGCCCTTCGAGAAGCCTGAGCAATCCATCAAGAGTGTCCCTTCCCCTCATCGCATGTAAACCTGTCTGTCTTCTTCACTCAAGACTGGAGTCTAAGAGGAAGGGTTTTTCACCTGCCTGGCCTTCCACGGTCCCCAAATGTAGCCACGTGTCTGCCCACTCAGCTAGCCGCTGTGCCTGCTTCTTGACGCAGATGCTGCTTGAAGCTGCTTGATGTTGATTTTGTCCCTAACGAAAGCTCTGAAGGCTCCCTGGATTAAATCCTGCCCGGCCTCCGGTTCCTATCATGGCGGATTCGTGAGCATCACAGAAATCCTGGTGGAGTTGATGCCCTCAGCATAATTGCCACTGGGAGGGCTGTGCTTTGTGGCCTCCCTGGGCCTTTGGGCTGGAAGCGGTCAGACCTAGAGGTGGCCACGGGACGTCATGGCAGGGAAAGCTACACACTAATTTTGTGGTGTTTTTCCCCAGCCCAGAGCTGCCTCATGGATCGGTGTGATCCACTGATCCTGCACTCTAGTAGGATAGAAAAGGGAATCCTATTTATAAAGGTTTTACAGGTGTAACCAATGGCTGTCAGCTCTTCCATCTTCTTTGAGAGCATCTCCAGCCCATTCCCTCTGGGAAGCCTGGAAATGGAAATGCCCTTTGATCCCATGGGACAAAATCCGGGTCTCCAAAGGCGGATGCTCAGATGGCGGAGCTGCCGTCACTGGGACTCCAGAAGGGAGGAACTGTTTCTTCCACAGAGGCTTCCTGGCTCCAGCCAATGGATTGCTGGTGGCAGTCTCACCTGGAGGCTGGCACTGGACGCAGCTCGGCCTACCTTAAAAACACTAGGCTGGGCTCCATTTTAAACTTGGGAGGCCTGGATAGACTGGAATTGAATAGAAGGCTTGGCTGCAAAGGGTAAGATTTTCCCCTGCTTTTATTTCTTTGCTATGAGCAGAATAGGCACGGGCAGCTTTGGCAAGGCAAGGCCCAGATAGGCGGTGCCCTGCAGATGCCAGGCTCCCTTCCAGGAGAGGCCCTTGGCAAACAAGGCTATCCCCAGGGGCCTGCCAGCATGGCACATTCCTGAGCTTCGGGGAGTGGAGTTGGGGCCCCTGGACACACACACCCCAGGGGCTATTTGCAAGAGGCCAGTGGAGGGTCTGCAAGGAAGCCCAGCTGGAGAGTGCAAGGGCCAGAGAGCACCTTCTGCCAGCCAGGCGCCCTTCAAAAGAGGCCAGGAGTGGCTTCCCTTGCCTCTCAGAGACACCCTGGGGGCCGCTGTGCGCCCCCCCCATTTTACTCGGGTGCTCTCTGCTGCAGGCCAGATGCCCTTCCCTGCAGGGCTCCTCGTGTGCAGTTGTAATCTGGGCCCCCAGGGGCTGCTTGGGGCGGGGCTTCCCCTCAGCCCAGACCTTTGCACGTTGCCAGCCTTAGGGGCAGTGGGGGAGGGAGGGCACTGCCTGGCCACGCCACTCCCTGCCCCACAGTGGCAGACTCAAGTGGGGTGCCCTTCCCTCAGAGAGAAGGGCGCTGGGCCTTCCCCCAGAGACGCCTGGGTGGAGAAACGGCTCCCCTGGACCCACGAGCGGGTCCTGGGAAGGAAGGGGGGTTCCTGCCTTCGGCCTCCGTGGGGGAGGGGACGTTGTTTAGGCAGAGCCACCATCGTAAAGATGAGGGGGGCCCTTTGGTTGGGCTTCATCTCCCTGGGAGGTTTGCCCCTCCTCCCTGACAAAACCGCTTCAGTCCTCGTCACAAAGACCTGTCGCGGGAAGGGGGGCAACCAGGAAAGGGCGTGGCTGTGGGCCATCTCAGTGGAAGGGAGGAGGTTTCAGGGGGGTCTTCCCAGCACCCAAAGCCCCCAGGCCTGCCCGAGGGGAAGGCCACCCCTTGAAGCCTGGGCCTGGCCTGGGGGGGGGGCGCTCTCAGGAAATCTTCAGTCGGCACCACCTTTCCTGATCTGCCCTGGCAGCTGGAGGCTCCCCGACAAGGTGATTGGGAGCCTGCCTGCCCATGTCAGCTGCTTCCACTGGAGAAGCCGCGGGCACGAGACTTGGGTGTCAGTGGAGCAATTTGGTGAGTTTGTGCCCTCCGGGCATTGGAGACTTGATGATGGAGGGTGCCAGAAAGCTTCTCTCCAGGGCTGAGCCGGCTGGAATTTTAACCACAGATTGGGAGGGAAATCCAGTCTCAGCCCCTCAAATGCCAATTTTCTATGGTGCTGATAGGAGGGGGGCTGCATGCAGTGGGGAGGCCACCCTGTGAAACCACGGGCGTCCCGCGTAGGGCAGACAGGACTTTAGGGCTGTCTGTGAGAGGGCCGTGGATGCCTTGTGGGCCAGCACAGGGTTCAGCCTAGCACCTCGATCCCCCAGAGCTACAGGAACAGTGGCTTCCAGGGAAGCCGCTGTTGAGGCTGGCTTTGGTTTGGGAGAAAGACGGCTCCTTGCCCGGAGCACCATTTTGGCTTCTTTCCTGGGACGTACCTGTCCATCCATCGGGAGGGAGGGAGGGAGGGAGAAGTGGCCGGGAGACCTTGTGCCCCAAAGTGCTGAAGGCTGCCCCGAGAACTTTGTGGGGCCTGTGGAAGGAGGCATTTTAAAGGAGCCCGAGCGAGGGACTGCTGTGAGGGGCAGGGTTGGAGCTGAACCTCCCAGGAAACAGGGCCAGCTTCTCGGCCCCACTCATCCAGGGGGAGCGCCGACAGCACCCTGGCCCTGCACTGTGCTCCTCCGTCCTTAGCGAAGGATGGGCGGCACCCGTGAAGGAAAGCGATTTCTTCAGAGCTTCACTTCAGGCTGCATTGGACAGAGGTAGTTTTGGGATAAAAGTCTGCAGGGTTTCTCAGTCATCCAGGTCACGGTTGCTCCAAAGGTGCTTTTTCAATAGGCAACTGGACTTAACAGGAAGGTCAAGAATGTCCAGTTTCCTCCTGAAAAAGCACCTTTGGGGTAGTTTTGGGATCCGAATATCCTTCCTCCTGTGCAGGTTTTTTTTCTTCTTCTGTCGGTTCAGGTTTTCGTTTTCCACAACTGAGCCCAGCCCCAAACCTGCCAGTTTGGAGGTAGCAGGGAAAGCGTTCTCACTTCTCCTGCCTTATCATGGGGGGTGGGGGGGGAAGGTACTGGGACTCCCCACTTTCCTGGTAGCTTCTTGCAGCTCAAAAAACACTCTTACGAGCTATACCCTCCCTTACAAGGAAATCTTAAATAAAAATAAATATTTAAAAGTTTTATTTAAGCTCACTGCAAGAAATAGTTTTGTGAGCCAATTCCTGGTGTTGTTCTGCAGAGCAGAAAAGAGAAATTCCATTTCCTCCTTCCCAAACATTTCAACATGCAGTAGTACATGGGATCCAGTCCAGGTCATGCAGATGGGAGATGCCCTCCCTTGCTCCATTTCTACATGCAACCCTGTGCCCCTGCCCCGCTGGGGGGCATGTTGAAAAGCAAAAAGCTGAGAGCAAGCGTTTCCATGAGCCTGTCCTTCGGCAGGGTGTTTGGGTTTAAAACAGAGGAGCATTTTTCTCATTGGGCTGGATTGCTAGGGTTTGGGGGAGATACACACCAACACACAGCAACAACTTTTGCTTTCAAGAGCTCTACCACTCCAAAGAATGATTGATTGATTGCCAGCCTTCACAGCTCAGTCCGGAGTGTTACAAGCAGAGACTATTGCTGCCACTTATTCACATAAAAAGTAAAGTAAAACAAATTTTTTTTTAAAATGTCCTCTTTCTTTTGAAAAACACAAACAGAAGTTACAAGTAAAGAATACAATGAACATGTGGCTCAGCGTGAGGTGAGACATTGCCCAGATTTAGAAGGGAAGAATTTAGAGGGAGGGGGACTGTGCGTGCAGGAGGGGTCGGTAACCGCTTTTAAGCATATAGGGACAAACAGGTACAGGAACACTCAGAAAACAGTGGGGGGGGGAGAGCTGATTTTTGTTGGTGTCAGTAAAGTGAGCAAAACTTAAACCACAATTCTAAACAGAATGAAAGAAAAGAATTCAAAATAAATAAATAAGTAAACTAGAACAAGAAACTCATTGCAGTTATCTCTAAACTCTTCACAGAACACTACAAAGCATTCAAAACCTCCTTTGCCCTCTTCGGCTTTGAAACTTGCCAAGGGACACGGGACTGACTGACTGACTGACTGACTGACTGACCGACCGACCGACCAACTGACTCTTGACGGACATGAGGCTACGGTAGGTCACACGGGCAGCTTCGGGATGGGTGTGTGGTAGTTGATGGGATGGTAGAAGAAGAAAGAGAGAGAGAGAGTGAGAAAAAAGAAAGAGGGCACAATTGTTTTTCTTCCTCTTACCGTGTCTTTGGATGACCTACGTCTCTTGAAGCTGGAGGCCAGGGTAGAGGTGATGGACCTAAAAGTGGCTTTCTTTTTAGGGTCTGGTTCTGCTCTACCACTTTTTCTATCCTAAAATGAATATGTATATAAGCGATTAGATCTCCATTGGGTGGCTTGGATCTCTACACCTAGATGAACACAGCCCCACGTGACGATCCTGGATACGTCTCTTGTCTGTCTTCTATGGCCAAGACAATGCCTACCATCTCCTGATGGCTCTCAGTCCCAGACATACACGTGGCCCTGACACTTGGCTCGGGAATTACACGAGGGCCGATTGGTCGGAAGGTCTCTTTCGGAACTAAGTTGAGATGTGGTGGAAAGGATCCCCTTCAGATGGGCGTGGGGCGGGAGGGGGGGCAGAGCCAGCAGCTGGGTTTCTGCTGCGTTTTATACACTCCAGAGGCCTTGGCTGCTCCACTGGCCTCCCCAGGAGAAACATGGACACGGCATCATGGGGCCCTAGGGGAACATCTCACTCCCTGCCCCTTCCTTCTTGTCTGTCACAGCTGGTCTAACTAGAGAGAGAGGTGAGACACTTTCACCTACCACTAAATAAAAATGCTCAGGGCCTTTTCTGAAGGTGAATCCTACGGCCACAAGAGAGAGAGAGGACTGCATTGGAAGAGAAGGTCATTGTATGTTAAAAAAAAGTATTCCAAAAATTTCAGTGATGCTTGGCGTAAAACTTGAACTGTTTTTCAACATAAAATAAAATATAAAAAAATAAAACAACAAAAATCTCTTGAAATTAAAACTTAAAACAAGGAAAAGAAAGGGAATAAGCAAAGCATTACAATTCTGAATGATATTTAAGGATGCCAGGAACTCAAAGAAACAGAATGAAGAGGGGCAAAAAAGACAGCTGTTGGGTGGTAGGCAGTCAAACCTGGTCAGCACCGTGGGGAACTTGCTTTTCTTGTGGGGCAGGGTGAGTGGGGGAGCCCAGCCGATCCGAATTCTTCCCATTCTTTTTCTCTTTAACCCCTTTGGGAGAGGAAAAGGTGAAACCAGGTGTGGTTCTACCAGCCCATGACGGGGTGACCAAAAATGTATCCCACTGGTGCATGGAGCATGCGCGGGGGATACATTTCCTCCTCCTTTCCAGTTATTCTCCATGACTCCGACGCGCATGCACAGAAAAAGAAAAGCTAGCAAGAGGATGGGAGGGGAGGGGAGGGGTTTCATTTTGGGTTTTCTTTTCTTTTCTTTTTTTTTTTGCCTTCCCATGGCATTGCCAAAAATAGCCATGGCAAAACTGTGATTTCCCCAGGTAGCAAAATAAAACCAAACAAAAAAAGTTATAGATATATTTGCTTTTTGTATTTTTTTTTCTTGAAGAAAGAAATCTTTCCACTTGCCTACCTTCTAGCAATGTACCAGATACTAGTGGTCTGAGGAATCCTCCTGTGAAAAAGTCTTACATTGTCAAACGGATCTCTTAGCATCGTTCTCTGTTTATTTATCACCCCTGGGGTGGCATGCTTGACCGCCCCACAGATTATTTTTCCCCCCCATGGCCCAGGGCAGGACTTTTTCTAGAAAGTTGGCAAGTGAAAAATGGCAGTGACTAATGTGCTCTTGTTCTGGATTAACCCTTTCTGCATGGCTGCGGGGCGGGGCAGGTAAGCGAGGGAGGTAAGGACTCATTGGCTCATTGATGGTTGTGTTGGGGGTGGCTTCCCATTGGACGGCTTGCCTTCTCCTGGTATCCCCCCTCCCCCCGCCGCCGAGCCTCGCATGTGCTTCAGCAGCACCAGGCGCATCTGCAGTGGGGATGGGCCTGCTAGACTCTCTTGGCTTTTCCTTCTCTGTACAAGGGGCTTCTTTTGGCATTACTCTGACACCACTTCCCTTGCGCTTCTTTGTGAAATGAAAGGAGGGTGGCCTGTGGGCACACCGTTTGTAAGGAAGGGTGCGGCAAATCAGTGGCTGGGTGCCCTAGTCTGTGGTACTGAAGGTGGCAGCAGCGGGCATTCTGATTTGATGGCCAAAACCTGGTTGGTTTTATGGGCGGCATTGGCATGAAGAGGAGGGCAAGTGGGGTCTGGCAGATTCTGGCTTAAGTCCTGTACAGACCGTGGGGAAAACAGACCAGTAACATGAGCCACTGATCGGATCCAGTTTGATGGCACGTGAAAGGATGGGCAAGAGGTGAGCGTGTTTCTTTGAAAAGTTGCCTCTGGGGCCTAAATGGTGGGAATGGGGGGCCAGGAGAGATTTCCATCACTTCTATTCTCCTCTTCTGGCAACGGGGGATGCTAAAGGGACCTTGGCTGGAACTAGGGCCATGGGTTGTGTGAATATCTTTAGCCATGTAATTGTGCACTGCGTCGCCTAAGGCCTCCTTCCTGGAAGTGCTCCCCCGGTCATAGCCTTACGGTACCGCCATCTTTCCTAGCATTGGACTCTTGAATGGCCAGAAGAGAAATGGGGGAGAGGGGGGAGGGCCCCGCTGGCAAGCACAGCAGTTGGGCCACAGCCAGGGAAGAGAAGGCTGGCTGAGGGCCCCTGGCCTGTCCGATCTCTGGATTTACAGAGTGCCCCACTGGCCTCCCCAGAAAGCAGGAGATGGGCTTGGGGCTTGTGTGTAACACCCCCCTCCCACTCCCCTACCCCACCGTTGGAACTGCTGCCTCTGTGAGTGGCAAGCGGGAAGGGAGGCCTCTGGGCATCCCACATAGCACGGTAGTCACTGATTGGGTGAAGTAATGGGAAACAAAAAAAACCGCACCTGTTTTGGAGGTGTTGCTCTAAAAACGGTCTGTCCTACCTGCAGGTTTTTCCGCCACACATTAACTGCCGCGAACGCCAGTTGCATCTGTTTCCTCCGGGCGTCTTTATGCCTTTTGTATGCTATTTCTATGAATATTAAAAATATCCCGGCCACAATACCTCCAGCCACCAGCATGAATACACCTGAAACAAGTAGGAAGGTTAACCCAAAGGAGACATCTGGACAGAGACTGCAGTGCTTTCTCCAGCTCCCTTTCATCATGAAAATGCCCCTCTTGGGCACAGAAGCCTCCATGCCATCCGCTTTGTCAGAGGCTTCCCGGTGAGGAAGTCTGGTATTTCCCAGGTTTCCAGAACCGTGGTGCCAACCGAGGACTCCTGCCGTTGCTTTTCTGAGTGGCAGGCGTATAGGAGGGGAGCATTCCTGGCCACATTTCCCAGGTCAATAAGTGGTTGGGCCTTCAGAGGTTTTCTTTCCTGGCTGAGGCATTTGAGCATGCCCATCTCCTCACTGACATAGAGGCAAACTGTGTCATATAATATATGTGGGTATATGCTTATGTATGTATGTATGTATGTATGTATGTATGTATGTATGTACGTATGTATGTATTTATTTATTTCTGTCATGTTCATATAGTGTATACTGGAGGAGGTGACCCTTTGAGAGCTGTGTGCAATGAAATTTCATTTTGATGTGTGCCGACTAGTGTATATTTAAAGTGACAATAAAGCTATTCTAAATTCAAGAAACCGTTTGCTCCGTGATGAGCGGCATTAGAGCAAAGCCCCATTTTATCCTATCGTTCCATGGCTCAGCTAGGGATATTATAGCCGCCTCTGGGCTCCCGTGATGGCTACAGCTTCCAGGCTGCTGAGAGCTGCAGATGCTTTCAGTCAGGCAATCTTGGTAGCTGAGCATGCTCCCACAGTGGCCATGGCCCTCAGCCAGATTGAACCTTCCGTACCACTTTTCCACGTGGCAGTCGGCACAGCCAGCCTGGTGTCCGAGTCTGGCCCCTCTTGGATCTAAAGGACAATTTGAGGGAAGCGGAAGGGAAGCGTGGGCTCGCTTCCCTTCCCCCAGGGACCAAACTCGGCCCAGTTCCACTAGTGGGCCTTTGGGTGCACCCCCAGGGCTCTGCCTCACCCCGCCCTACCACAACGTACATATCACCCTGCCAGTCAAAAACCTTGTGGTTACAGTCACTCATTTGTTAAGACTACTCAGCTTTTGAACTGATAGGACTTCAATTGCACAAATCCAATTCAATTAGTTAGTTTTTCAGTCTATTATGCTGATCCAGAAAAAGGTTAATTCACTACAACCATAGTCAGGATCTTCTGTGATAACAGCTTACATGTCACAGAAGTCAAACACGCATTGAATTGGAAGAAATTAAGGAGAACGTTTTTGAAAAGTTTGGGGAAGTCCAAAGAAAAATTAGGGGATTGCGAAGCAGTTGGAAGCATCCACCTTACCTGCCATGTTTTCGAAGGTGAGTGTTGCCGGAGCATTGCTGCGGGAATCACACTCCTGATATCTCACCCAAGTCTTGTCAAGTTCTTCCATGAAGCCATTCTCATGGAGGCTGGAAACAGAAGAAGGGGGCACGGATGATTCGCCGGGGGAAGGAAGCTGCTCCTGCTGCTGCACGGGGAGGAGAACCGAGGACTTTCTTCTCCGTCCCGTTATAACCTGAGCTAAGCTTTCCAATGGGAAGAGATTTAAACTGCGCCCCGTACTCTTCTCCCTTACCTCCCAGTAAGGATTTCTTCGCCCCCCCGCCCCCACACCCACCCAAGAACTCTCCCACGGATTACTGACAACTCTTCCATGTTTCTGCTATCAGGATGGATTGACTTATCCAGCCAGTGGCCACATAGTCAACAGAAGCGGGCCGGAATGAGGCAGTGGCAGAGGATTGCAGTGAATGAAGCAAGGAAATGCAGAAACACTACTCCCTGCTGCCATCTAGCCATCGCCTGGATGTTTGCAGCCATCTGAGTGAGTACCCTTCGTGAATAGCCCAGAGTGGCGTGTGCTTGGGGCTCTGACACAATAATTTGTCAATTACTGGGCTCTAGGAAGCGTATCTTTGAAATCTAGTGTTCTGAGAGGCCTGTTGTCTTTCTACTGTCACGCTCAAAGAAGCATCCTGGCCTTTGATCCCACCCGCCCCCTTCCCACAGCTCTCCGCTCTCCCACCTCCCCGCTCTCCCCCAGACAGAGTACAGACTTGAGGATGGCCAGAGAGACGTTCTGCTTCCAGGGACTGTCTTTGCGCATGCCGATGCCGAAGCCGGAGCGGAAGAAAAGCTCCCCTGTAGTCACCAGGTCACACTTCTGTGAGGCTTCAAATTCTAGTACAGCCGAGTCCCAGATGAAGGCGTGGAGCTTGCTGCGGTGGAGATGGAGGTGGAAGGAGGGCCGTAAAGTAAATGGGGAAGAGATGGAGAGAAGGCATGACGAAGGAGCTGGGCTGCCGCGCAGAGAAAGTCAGCCAGTCGCCCTCCGTGCCCACCGATCAGAAGAGGGAACGTCTGCTTGCTCGTTTTTGTGTGGGGAACCTACTGAGCCCGCTGCCTCTACAGCGGTCGGAGCCTCCCAAAGCAGCGGTGGGTTTAAACCAGTGGTGAAATCTGTTACTACCAGTTCTGTGGGCGTCGCTTGGTGGCGGTGGGGGTAATTTGACTTGATGGGCATGGCCAACTTTTGTTTTTGCTTTTAAAAGCCTCTGACGATCCCAATCATCGGAGGCTTTTTTTTTTTTACTTTGAAAAGCATTGTTTCGGCTGAAGAGGTTGTAGAAAAAGTGCTTTTAAAAACTAAAAAAAAGCCTCCGATGATTGTGTGGCTCAGCTGGGCACGGTGGGGGGGCAGGGATTTTTGCTACCGGTTCTCCGAACCACCCGCCGCCATCGCTACCGGATCGGGCGATCCAGTCCAAAGCAGGAGCATTTCACCCCTGACTTAAACTGGCTGCAGAGAGCATCTGTGCCTGGCCTGCTCCCTTGAGCCAGGGAGGGGCCGGAGCTCTTTTCCTACTCTAAAGGCAGCTGGGCTGGAAGAGTCCGAAGGCTCTGAGCCTTATGCTGATTCATCCTTTGCTCCAGGAAGGAGACCTGAGAGGAGAAGCTGTGGGGAAGACAGCAGTGCTGCAGACAAACACTTACTTGTCCCGAACGGCCTGAATGGCTTCAGCAGCACTTTCGTAATTGTGTTTCTCCATGTGCCGGTACATGGTGCTTAGCTCCACCTGCCTCCGGAAATAAATGTCTACCGAGCTCTGCTTCACGGTGGCATAGATGAACTTATCCGAAGGGTTTCGCAACTGGGAAACAAGAACAAGAAGGTTTTACCCTCTTGGCTGCCCCCCACCCCCCCTTTGCCCTCCGTCAAATCTGACCCAGGGCTATACTGGATGGTCAGGGCAGTGGAACCTTCCCTCGCTGACAATTCTTGCTTTTTGTTTCTCTTATGGTGATCGTAACAGACACACCCTCTTTTTCTGAACCCCCTTTTGGTTCTATACACTGAAATATTTGAGTGGCATCTCCTGAGTCACAGGCCACCTGCCGAGCAGAATGTCTGTTTGGAGGCGATTTGCCGTTCTTGTTACCCGAGGATCGTTGATGCCGGTGATCCGTTCCTCCGGTCTGTCTAACACCAGGAAAGCAGCCAGGTTGGCAGTGTAGGAGGCCACGATAATCATGGCAAAACCAGCCCAGACCATGCCAAGGATCCGAGCTGAGAAACTTCTTGGGGCACCTGATAGAGTCAAGAGAGTAAAGAAAAAAGGAATCTGTTGACGTTGGAGAGGGAGGGACAGAAGTTTTTCCTCTGCTTGACATGGAACTTAAGGACCCAAAAGGAAAACAAAAACAAAAAACGGGACAGGCCTCAACATCAAGGGAGGCGTTTCTAGGAAGATCCTTCTACCAACTCCTCATCTCTCCTCTCTGGTGAATACATTCTGCAACAGCGAGTTCCCTCCCCAGGGGGTCTGAGGCTCACCTTCTCCGATGCCAGAATTCAGAAGGACCCCCCAGGAAAACCACATGGCCGATGAAAGCGTCAGGGCGTCCTCTTCCTCTTCTTCACTGTTCACTTTGAATCGGCCAAAGGGACTGCAAACGAGATAAGCAACACCACTTGGTTGAGTTCTGCCCCATCTAGGAAGTGCCGCTATCGGCACGGATGTGCCTGTCCATGCAAGAGCAGGCTTCCGGTTCATTCTGCTGCCTGAAAGTCTGAGGATCACCAAATAGAAACAGGTATTCAGACCTTCCGACTGGGAAGAAAACTCCGAGGGTTTGAGCCTCAGAGCTTCAGGATTTCCCTGCACTTTCCTCCAATTGGATGGGGCATAAATCATGCAAAAGAAGCGTACCCTGAGATGGTTAAGTGGCTGCTTAGTGAACTGATGGCGATGGCCTTTGGATTTTCCATCATGAGCAACATCGTTGTCAACTTTCTGGATCCCAGCATCTCCAGTTGCAGAGGCTTTTCATGACCAGTCCCCCCCACCCACCCACAGCCACACAGCCACACGCACTGTGCCTCCCTCCCCATTCTGAGGATTCAGGTACCTGAAACGGTCCAGCAGATATAACATCACGGCCACCACGTGTACCGACAGCCCCACCAGGAGCCATAGTGTGCTCTGGAATGGTTGCATGAATGAATCCAGGGTGCTGCGGGGAATTTCCTGCAACACAGAAGGAAATCACGGCTGGAAAAAGCCTGCAGTGAGTGAGCCATTTCCGGCCAGAATCCGGAGATCTGCTGAAAACAGGGTGGATCAGGCCAACGCAGCCTAGACCGGTTTCCCATCACTGCCACTCCAGTGCTGCCGGGAAATCCTCAGGCAGGGCAGGAAAGCAGAAAGTCTTACCCTGCCATTCTTGTCCCTTCACAGAGCAAGAGGAATTCAGGGATTGGCTGCCCTCAAACGTGGAGGGTCCATTCAAGAGCCGTGGGGGCCACGCAGTGGTTAGCGTGCAGTACTGCAGGCTTTTTTTGCTGCCTGCCGGCTGCCTGCAATTAAGCAGTTCAAGTCTCACCAGGCTCAAGGTTGACTCAGCCTTCCATCCTTCCAAGGTGGATAAAATGAGGACCCAGATTGTTACGGGCAATATGCTGACTCTGTAAACCGCTTAGAGGTGGCTGTAAAGCACTGTGAAGCGGTATGTAAGTGTTAAGGACTGTTGCTATTGCTATGTTTGTCATAATCGGCTGGAAAGCAAAAGGACCTTCCACACTGTATCAGAGAGGTTGCTGTTAAATTTTATTTCCGCAGCTCACCTTCGCTTACTGTTAGGATTACAATTAATTTTGGCTGGGTATTACTGGACAAGGATTGCTTCATTCCAGAGGAGGCAGCCACTGCCGCAGGACGGCCAGCGGTTGACCCTTGGCCCAGGCCCTTTTACTCAAGGCTCTGTCTTTCCATCCTTAGCTGAAGGCCTGGGATTCGCTCCCACGGCTCTTCATATTCTTGGCTACCGTTTTGCCCTGTCAGTATTTGTGTGTTACCTTCTTGACGAGGATGGTCAGTCCTTGGTACTTAAAAGGCTTGGAAAACTCAATATACTGAGCCCTCTCATTGTTAATGGTTAGTGGTGCCACGATCATGTCAGCCTGGCCACTCAGCAGCTCCCCCATCATCCCGTTCCACTCTTTCTTGTTGCTGTTGTTCACCTGCAATTAGAGCCCCGGCCAGGGTCATTCCGTTGCACAGGTCTGTCCAAAAAGAGCCTCTTCAGTGAATGCCTGAGCTCCTCCCTCTGAGGTGAGTCTGGCCACGAACTGCTTAGGAAGTCCGAGCAGGGAAGGGAACAGAACGGAACGGAGGGGCATAACATGGACTGTGGCTTCTAGTAAGCCTTAAGAGTGTTTGGAGCTCTCTGAGCTTGGTTGTTTCTTGCAGACATCCTGACCAGGGACTTCTCTAATGAAACTTCTGCAAGCAAACATCCAAGTTCAGAGGTCACCCAAGACTCCGCACATCAACCCAGTGCTATAAATATTCTGCTGGTAATGCTTGATCTGGTAGAAATATTGGGATCTCTTGGCTTTTGCTGAGTCAGGGGAGAACCGCTGCAGCTGACAACCCCTCCTGCCATTTCTTTTCTGAACTTCAGGCCAGTTGCTCAAGCCGCCAGCTGCAAATTAAGTGGGATCCCACGTCAAGACCTTCAGCTTCCTCTCTTTGGGGAGTGCCTGCTGCATCACCTTTTCCAAGCCAGGTGGGTTAATACCTGCATGCCAGTCATACCTTGCTAGTTCACTTAGCTGCCGCCACATCCTATTTGGAGTCTACAGGGCTCTACAGCTCCTCACCTCCATGCCAGCTGCTTGATATAAACCCCTGTCTGCTCGCAGCACAGGCTCCCCTGCCTTGCTTTAGGTTCTTAATCCACTTTTTCTGGAAGCTCGTCTTTCTTTGGGCTTAAACCACGTCATTTTCCCCTGACCCTCCCTGTAAACTGAAGCTAGTCCTGCGGCAGCTGTTTCTGAACTTGGTTGAATGCTGACCGGTTCCAACCTCCAGATGTTGACGCATGGTGGTTGGACATGATGGTAACATAGACTTACCACCCCCTTTTTTGAATGGGAAGAAAAATAAGCAAGAGTTATAAATTCAAAGCAAATTGAGAACTACTGCCAACTTTGACTGTTCTGGCTCAATTTCACTTAGACCAGGAGGAAGGCAGTATCCTTACCCGTTCTTGTGTGCCAAATTTACCGTCACCCACTAGATGAACTTCGTAGGTAAAATTCATTGTCTTTGCAAGCTTGATGAGTAAGTCGATGCAGAAGCCATAACAACATAACATTACGCTGGGGCGTCCTGTGTTGCAATGAGGAAAGAAAGAAACGAAAAGATCAACCCTTCACACTCTGAAGATTCGACTCCGGGTCCCATGTGCACTAGGGAGCTTTCAGGATAGCTACTTCTGGTTTCCCTTTGTGATGTGGCTAAGAAAAAGGTGGGAATAAGGGCAGGGAAATGTTGGGCGGGATCAGGCTCCTTGAAGAATACTTGACAGCTGTGTAAATATTTTGCATGTTGATTTAAAGCACTGCAATCGCCCGACTCTTATTTCCAAAGAAAAGGAAAATAGCTATCAAAAATTAGTGGAAGCAAATAAAGAAAATGCCTTGGAGGGATCCCTCACTCTTTAAATTATTAAGTTGCTGGCAGCGAATTTTGCCAATGGAGAGAAAGTGGGAGCTGCAGTCCTTCACTTGGAAGTGGTGGGCCTTGGGTGGGTGGGGGGATTCAGTTGGGGCGTTAGATTCTGGGCCGAGGGGTTCACCTGGCAAGGTCTCGTTGGGCCCAGTACAGAGCACCTGCTGCACCAGTCCCCCCGTGCTGTTGAGCAGCGGCTTGCACTTCCCGTCGGCCAGGGTGGGCTTCACGTAGACAAATGGCTCCTGGTGGATTGTGACTATCTGTGGAAAGAGAGGCCAGAAAGCCTTGTGGCCTTGGAGGAGCCCTTTGCTAAAGTCTGCTTGGGAGAAGAAAGGTTCAGCAGGGAAGGCAGCGGTCACAACGAGCCCCCCCACCCCACCCCACCCCGGCTGACTCCCAGGGACAGCCCACATTGGTGAACCCGGCAGGGCAGCTCCTCTGGAACCCGGCTTGAATTCTCTCATTGGAAGTGAGGCAACAGGCCTTTCCCCACTGAAGCCGGCTGGGCATTGCCACCAGGCAGAGCCTACCTTTAGTTTTGTGGACATCTCGTAGCCCTGCGGAGTTTCTGTTTCCCCTCCCGGCCAGACGATCTTTCGGTCATTGGGCAGAAACTGTGAAGGTGCAGTTCAGGCAGGACAGTTACAAACTGCTCTGCCAGGGCTGGGCAGAGGCTGCAGCCACTAATGATGGCTGAGCAGGACGTGTGGGACTGTCTGTGTTTTATGCTGCATTTTATACTATGGAAATTCCCAGGAGGCCCAAAATTCAGGGCCTTCCTTTCTAGAGCTGAAATGAAGGGATAGGAAGATTCAAGAAATGGGCTGTACGTACGTGGCTCCCATTGTAGACTCCGACCTGCACCAGTTTGTTGTTCTGGAGATTCATGACACTATAGTTGGCATATTTCCTGTCCCCATCTTCATTAAACTCCACTCTGCCAGTCACGCCTTCTGCATATTTGGTCTGCATCAGCACCCTAAGAGAAGTTGTCTCGTGTAGACTTTGCAGGCTGCGTGGCCTCACGGCAACAGCATTTCAGCCCCCTTCGCCTCTCGGGAGGGTCTGGGGGAAGTACTCCAGGTGGTCTTGGGCAGTGGGACCGGCCCCGTGACTCAGCTGGCCCTCCCTCCTCCTGGGGTATGTGCTGGGCCCGCAGCCTGGCGAGCAGGGGCAGGGGAAGCACTACCTCTTGAAGAGGGGCCCCGTCTTCCAGATGTTAGTGTTCCCCACACAGCCCCGGGGGGGGTCAGTGATGTTCTCCTTCTCGAACAAGTCGTGCACAGCCTGTGCCACCACAGCGACTGCGTCTCTGATATGAGCGGATTCGTTCTTCCCGTTCATGAGCTGTAAACCGATCAGTCCTGAAACGGGCAAAGAGAAGAGACTGAGAAGACCCTCTCGGGTGAGCTCCGTGTCCGCCGGCCGGAGCCTCTGGGGGCACCGAGGGCAGCGATCCTGAGCCATTTACTCCCAGAATCTGCTGGTCCGAGTGGGACTGCCTTTGGGCTCGGAGGCGCCGAGCCTCGCCTTAGTCCCTGAGCGAGCTGGTTGTCCTTACCGCGTGAAATAATTATAGAAAGTGGAAGATGGATCTCTCTATTCTGTCCGCACTGGGCAGGGCATTGCTTCAGTTCTCCACATTACTGCTGACCCTCCCCATCTTGTAAATTCCCTCATTTGGCAACCCAGAAGAGAAACGTCAGCAGAGCATGCTAGACAGCCAAGAGGAAGGCACTTGGGACCAGAAGCTGTGTGACTTGAGAGGATGGTCAGGAGCAGGATGGGTACCTTCTGGCGCATTGCGCAAGGCGTTGCCCGAGATCTCCCTTTCTCCCACCAGCCATACGTAACCCGGACCAGTCATGTTTTCTTTGGCTGCTGCCATATACACGGTGGTGGCATCGTCCTCGCTGGAAGAGAACAGAGATGGCACTGGCAAGGAATCTCTTGCCCTTCCTTAATAGCAATAGCCATAGCACTTAGACTTATACATCACTTTATAGTGCTTTACAGCCCTCTCTAAGCAGTTTACAAAGTCAGCATATTGCCCCCGCGATCTGGGTCCTCATTTTACCCACCTCAGAAGGATGGAAGGCTGAGTCAACCTTGAACCTTGAACCTTGAACTGCTGAACTGCAGTCAGCCAGCAGTCAGCAGAAATAGCCTGCAATACTGCACTCTAATCAGTGAGCCGCCTCAGCTCTTAAAGGGAGAGAGGGAAGCTCCCGAAGGCTTCTCCAGTGCAGAAGGTAGGAGTCCGAGGCTGGGGCCATCTATTTGTCTGACTTGGGCTTCAGGAGGGAGGCATTAGGGAAGAACCCTCTCACAAACTGAATGGGCAAATTATTGGATGGTCGGTGATCCCAGGGAGGCAGAACATCAGGACCAAATGGCAAGTAGTTTAGGGAAATTGTCCCTTTCAGGGAGTGGGCAGCCAAGATTCCTCAAGATCCTGATTTCTCTTGGAACAGTTCTTGAGTTGGAAAGGTGGGAGGCTCTCTCAAGGACCTTTCTCTTAACACTTTCCTTGTGTGGAAAGAAACAAAAGATAGGTTGGAAACCCAAGAGAAGAACCCATGCAGAAGAACCACAGATGTTTGGAACCCTGGAAGTTTCTCTAAAGGGGAGCCGTCCAAGCTGAACCTTTGGGGTCTCAGCTTCCAGTTTTCTGTTCAGCCAGTGCAAAGTTGCTGGATAGGTGAACATGCTGCATAAATTATATCAATAACTGCAAAGTGTGGAATCGTATGCTTCATTTAGCAACTTATTTCTTTATGTAATAATCTCAGAGCTAATAGATAACTTGGATCCTCAATTTAGAATTTTAGAGTTGGAGTTAACATGTTCAAGTAACTGGGACTATAATCCTACATTTTTAGGATGTAAGGCTATTAAATACAGTGGTGCTTCATTCTGAGTAAACGTGCAGAGGATTGAAATACATTTCGTAGAAATAAGTTTGAACTTTAAACGGTGGGCAACTTTAATTTTAGCTCCGGTAGAAATCCAGACTTTGGAACCATAGAAGCATTGTCTACAGTTGGAATGGCCCTCAGAGCCTTCTAGTCCAGCCCCCTTCCCAGGGCAGGAATCCTCAGGCCATCCCAGACCTATGGCTGCCCAACCTTGGCTTGAAATCCTCCAGTGATGGGCTCCAGGTGGCAGACTATTCCTCTGCACGACAGGTCAGGAAATCCCCCTTTATTCTGAGTTTGGTTCTCCTGCTGTAAAGCTCCCACCACTGGTTCTGGCCCTGTCCTCAGGCATTGTGGAGAATGCGCACACCCCTCTTCTTTGGGACGGCCCTTCACATATTGGAAGCTTCCTCTAGGCCAACCACACCCAGTTCCCTTAACTACTCTTCAGAGGGTTTGGATCCCTTCCAGAGGTCCTCCTTGTATGGTGATGACCAGCACTGGACAGGATATTCCAGACGTGATCTGAGGAGTGAAGCATGGAAGGGACTACCAGTTCCTGCGATCTCCATACTGTCCCTGGTGATGCGGTGACTCTTTGGGCAGCTGCAAGCGCTGCTGGCTGAGGACTACTCTCCTCTCTGGTCTGCCTCAGGAGTACTGCTGGCACCTATGCCGTGCCTGGGCATCTGGCTGTTCCTTGTCTCAGGGCACAGAACATCGTTGTGTCACACAAGGCAGAACTGATATTAGGCAGGGGGCGTCACCTGCTGGGCTCTGCCCTCAGCCCCATCGATCGATCGTGTGTGGCTAACACCGAGGAGAAAGAGGGGAAGTAGAAGGCCTCCCCTTCCCACTCGGCAGTTTCCTGAGGGCAGGGTGAGGGAGCCCAAAAGGAAGCCAAAAGGGTTTGCTTGCTGGAAGGAATGTGGTGCTGGTATCGGTGGGACTGCTCCCATTCTACAGCTCCTCAGTTTGGACTCTAAGCTGTTGTCACCTGGCCAGGTGGGTGGCTTTTTCCTGTCCTGTCTGTGGCCCTGAGGTTTCCCTTGTGACTGTGTCAGGAACCAATCTGGCTTGGGCTGGATTCCCATCTGGTGCATCATTTACCTCTCTTCTACTGCTTCTCAGTGGTGCAGGACAGGAGGGCCCCCAGGAATCAGGGGCCCGGACAGCATTGCACCCAGCGGCTCCAGCATCTGCGTGTGAGGCCTGAAGGCTGAAAGGCAGGTGGCGGTTAGGTGCAGGGCTTACCTTGCGGAGAGGATAATCACCCGAGCCTCCAGTTCTTTGGCTTCCAGCAGCAGTGAAGTCACATTTTTTGTCCCTGGTTCAAATTGAAGCACCTTCTCGGCCTGCAATGGGTGTGAGCGAGAGGGATTAGTGCAAAGGCCGCAGAGCGGAGTCAGAACCATGCTTTCTAGGAAAGAGAATTCCATCCCTCTTTCAAAGCACTGCTAGGCATGGAAAGGAAGGGCAGAGGGAAGTTATTTTTTCTTTTCTTTTCTCTTTTTTTTCTTTCTTTTCTTTTTTCTCTCAGGGCTTTTCCCCCTTTCTTTGATATTAATCGATACTGTTTTCTCTTTAATTTTTAAAAACTTTTGCACTGTGCATGCAGTCACTCAAGACTCAAAGAGAGGCGTGCATTCGTAGAGAAAAGAGGAAAAAAGGCATATATAAGTATCATCGATACATATTTGTTTATTTGCAATGCAATTGAAAACTCAAACCAGTGTTGTTTTTCAGAAAAACAAAACCAAACAATAAACCAGGGGAACTCAAAATTTTTGAAAATGCACAAGGTTCATCTTGGGAACGTGGGGAATCAAAGTGAAAGTTTCACACCAAGGAACCATTTCTTTTTGGCAGGGGGTGGGGGGAGAAGAGGAAAGGAAAGGACAGCAGGAAGGGATTGGTTCAATTTTTCAAGAAAGAAAGAAAAAAAATACTTGCAAGTTGATTATTGCTTTACATGCATGTCTCCAAAACAAATATTTCCAGGGCTGGCTTGCTACATTTCCATTCTCAGGGTCAAACCAAACTTATCCCAACATAAAATAACGTGCTACCAAAAACATGGAGTTTGCTCGCTTGCTTGGTACATTTTTTTTTTGATTTTGAATCTGATTTTTAATTAATTTTTCCTTGTGCCTGTGGCCAAGTTCATCATTTTGCTAGTTAGGTTGGTGGGCGGCGTGCATTGTCCATGCAAATATACCTTGGGTCCTCGCTTGCTGTCATAGGATAGTTGTTCGAGGCTGTCATAGTTCCTTTTTTTACTCTGATGAATAATGTGCACAGAAAAAATATGTAGACACAGAAGAATATTATAAACAGTTGAAAAAAAATGACGTGTAGTAAAGCAATCCAATATCCAACTCTTTCTCCACCGTTTGTGAAAAGGGAACGCTATAACCCTGGAGCACGCAAAACCCAGGAGAGAGGGGGGCCCTCTGGCCCCTCCCCAGCCGAACCTGGCTCCGCCTTGCCTCCCCTCTCGCTTGCTACATTTTTCTCGCTGTCGAGCATTGGAGCACACAGCAAGTACTATAAGTTTCCATAATAGGCACGTGCAACCCGATCTATCAGCCAACCATGATCACTTGTCCTGGACCGCGTCCTTTTGGAAGCCAGGAAAGCCAGAGGAGAAGATAAGATTCTTTTGGTAGCTGATCTGGATAAGCAGCTTTCCAGATGGCTGTGCGGACATCCAATAAGACCTCCAGGGCTAAAAGGAGGCCAGATGCAGACAGATGCAAGAGAGGTGGATGCACAAAGATGGAATGGGACGTTCCTTCTCATCGCCTTCTCCAGCTTTCAGAGAGGGAGAGAGAGGGAAGCATGAGAAGAGCTTTGGTGGAATAAACTGAAGGGTTTCCCCCCATCAAGCATGTCTGAAACTCCTAAGGCCAAACCGCCCTCCTCCGCAGCTGGTTCCAGGGTTCACAGGGACCCCGGCTCTGAAAATGCAGCACCTCCTGAACTGTGGTGACTGGCCGGTCCGCTCAGCCACCGCCTCCCGCCGCGTAATCCCTCTTTCACGGAAAGTACATCAAAGCCATTAAAATGCCACGCCATGCCGTGGATCATCGCCAGGGCTTCTTGTGAGATCTCTGAGCCGAGCCACATCCCCTTAAAGAAGAGTCAGCGTCCCAGAGCAACCATGAGGGTTGCAATCCTACTGGGACTGGCTAGACGCCACTGCACTGAGCCGTCGTTTTGAACAATCTTGGCTAGGACTATGCAGTCAAAGCATCAAAAAAGAAGGGATCCCCCAGTCTTTGCAGGAGCCGCTGCTCTGGCCTTCTGCCCTGCCAGCTGAGCATCTGGTAGAAGTCGGGAAGCTCTTTAAAAATGCCCTCTCCGTTCTAATCTGGAAGAGTGTTTTCTAAACTCGGGGCAACTATAGCTTTAGTTTATAGCGGCTTTGGTTTGGTTATGTTGCCCTGATAGGGTGTGGAAAGGAATTTTTAAATAAGACCCTTCCATATGGATGAAAGATTCTGTGTGCCATTCAAAGTGACTTCAAGACTGAGGCTCAACGAGCAACCTTTTCTGATCCAAGGCAAAGCCATATTCTGGACTCTGCCCGTCCACAGAGGGCCATCGCATCTGTCTTGTTCTGAGTTTTGCCTGAACGAAAAGTTAGCCGTTAGCAGGAATGGTGGTGACCAGTGCTACCGTTCTGAAATTATGTTTCTGTGTCTGCGGAGATGAGTAGATGGTTCTATGAACTGCAGTTCTAGGGTATGTTGGAACGGGGAGGGGGGAAGGGAGGGGCACCATACAGGGTATGTTATTGCCGCAGCTGAAAGATAACTTGGACTGCTTGTATGTAACACGTTGCCTACTCCTTCAGATTCTCCGTAAATATCATATTTGCTTCGAGCACAGGACAAATGCTTTTGCGGAACCAATGGCTCAGGCAGGTAGAAATTGGCTGGGAGAGGGCAGTTCGTTTAATTCTAGAAGTGTGGGGGAAGGGAGACAGTGATCCTCATACATGCCTGAGGACCAGAAAGCCCTGCTTGTCTGTCACGATATGGCTACTGATGGCCAGAGAGCAGATCTGGCAGAAACTGCTGATCTGTTGTTATTGCTGCTGCTGCTGCTGTTCAGAGCTTGGAGAGGGGCTTGTCTGGATAACTCAGTGAAAGGAGAGCAAAGGAGAGAAACCTACTCTAGGGTAGCCTCTTTACCGCAGGCTGCTGGTCTCGCCATCTGATCATTTTATCAGATCAATCCTTTTATCCATACTGTCTCCCCAAAACAGCGGCAGAGACAACTGTAGGGAGCATCTGATCATGCCCACGTCATTCGCCCAGATGGTCTCAAGGCACTTTTTTGCCAGCATTGCCAGATCAAAGAGGAATCAGACTCATCTATGTAGGTCAGCTTGTAAAGAGAGCCCTGGGTGGCTTTTGACTGGCATGTCAGGACAGGAGGCAATCCATAGACATTTGCAGGATTTTTGCACTTCTGGGTGAGGGTCGGATCTCAGAACTGAGCGTCCATTTATTAAAGGGAAACCAACCAACACATAGAAAAGCAGCAATTCTTAGCTCGAGTTCTCCCTGCTTTACTAGTTGTCTGTGTGTGCAGAGAGATTTATTGAATGAGGGGAATATTCTGATGTGATTCTCCCTCTCCACCCGTGTTTACACCAACCTCTGTCCTGTCTGCATAGTTCTGTCTAGGCTGTGGGAACTGCAGAGGGAAAACGGCCCTGATTTCTCTGCCTGGTAACCATTAGCTGTGTAGTCCAGCGAAGGCCATGAAGCCAGTGCGTGTTAATAACAGCCGGCAGGAAAAGGCTACAGCACATCTGCACCATCATTTGCTATTTTTTGGAATACAGAACAAAGCTTTTGCCTTACAAGCCGTTGTATCAGCATAAAGGTGACTTTTCTATGCTTTGCAGGGTGGAAGAAGATGCTCTTTCTTTGACCTTGATTATGAAAGCGGGTATGTCAGTCTTACGATGCAAATTGATTAGCAGTATAAATTCCTGTAGAAAGGGATCAGAGCTTAGAAGGAATGTGGAAGAGGCAGAAAGGCATGTCAGCAAGCTGGGAAGCGGAAGTAACTGAAAGTATCCTAAAGAGAGCCAAGGATCCTGCTGCTGTCCAGGACCACGCCTGACCCCAAAGTATTCTAGCAAGACCGAGCCAGTAGGAATCAGGGAGCCCATGGAAGGGACAAGCCGTGCTAGGACCTGAGATGCTCAGCTAACCATTTTCCCTTCCTTCCTTCCTTCCTTCCTTCCTTCCTTCCTTCCTTCCTTCCTTCCTTCCTTCCTTCCTTCCTTCCTCTCTCTCTCTCTCTCTTTCTTTCTCTTATGTTCTCTCTCTCTCTCTCTCTCATGCTCTCTTTCTCTCTCTCTGACCCCAGCTGGCCCACAAGAGACCAGGAGGCCCTGGGTAGCTTCCTTACTACTCTGGAGATCTTTCTCTTATCAGCACACTCGCCATTGAGAGATGGGGATTTGCAAAGCTCCAGGTTATGTTTCTCCTCATTTCACAGTTGTTGCCGGTTTTGTTTGCATGTTTTTGTTTTCTCTCTCTTTTTTTAATGCAGAAGGTTTTCGACCATGGTAAAGCAAGTGAAATGAGTAAGAGTACAAAGTTTCGTTAGGTACTACTCAAGAGACACCGTTGATGCTTAAAGCATAATGTTAGTCATGTTAACAATGGGAAGAAAGAAGGTGTTTTACATACACAGCTCTATGTACATACAACAAGCCTGAGAGTTTTAAAGGTGCTGCTGTATCCAGAGAAGTTTAGGCAGTGGAGCGTGGGGGATACTGACCTTGGATTCCTTCTCTTCCAAGAGAGTCTCCAGCTTCTTTTGGGCAGCTCGCCCTTCGTGGTCATCGCTGACAATGAGGATGATATGGTTCCACTTGTAAAAGCGCATCATCTCGAACCAAACGTTGGACTGGTGGGAGTAGGGGGGCACCGTTCGTAGGAAGGACAGGTGAATACTCTGCAAATGAAAGACAGGAACAAACCAAAAGTCTGAAAGGAAAAAGGCTACGTTGCTGGGCGGTTGAAAGGTTTTCCACAGAAGGGGCTGTCCTTATAGGGAATCCAGAAAACAAACTCCAGGATTTTATTTTGTTCTCCAGGGACTGGTTTGTAAGCCTTTTACTTTACCCTGATAAATCTTTCTAAAGCTTAATTGCTTTTGAAAAGATCCTGTTTCCATGTGCTGACCAGCAAAGATCTATAGATCACCCTCAGACGGTAAGCAAGGACTCTTCTTCCTTTGTCTTTTCAATGGCCTGCCTTGCCTATTCTGAGTTCTAGGAATAGGAAAGTCATCAGCATGTCTAGAAGACAGCAGCCAAGATGACAGAGGGCTTGGAAGGAAGACATTTCTAAGAAAAAGTTGGTGGCACCGTCCATTATGTTTATCCTGGAGAAGGAAAGACTACAGGGAGACATGATGGTTGTCTTCAAGTATCTGAAGGAATGTTGTGTAAAAGACAGCTCAGAATTGTTCCAGGGGATGGACAAGAAACAAGGAACTTAAATTACAAGGAACACAAGAAGTGAGAGAATATTCTACACTAGTATTAGCAGTAATAATAACAGTAGCATTAGTCATGATAATTATGTCTTTGTTACCTTATCTGAATATATGGACATGCGAGTGGTCAGCCCAAGGACAGGAATCCGATAGAACCCAGCTGTGTATGACACCGGTGTTGGTGTCAAGTGGTCATTTGGAGCTGGTGGGTGGCTCACTAAGATGGCATACACCTGTAGGATACAGCACATCGACACTGGTTCACACATGGGACCCCGTCTCTGCCCTGGAAACACACGCTGTTTCTAATGCTAGTAGTTGGACTGGTGAAATGGACAGTGGCCTCCAGAATTGTGAATACGGTTGGGCAATTACATCCTTCAAGCATGCCTTACCTGGCTTCTGCCTATTATTTCTCTATTACAAAGTGAGCAAATGTTCTATAGAGATTTTTCTCTGTCACCCAAACTTAAAAAATGTACTTTCAAAATGCCACAGGTTGGCTCTTGTTTGAAATGGAAAAAAAAATGCTTTTTTAAAGAGAAGAGATACTTTGTGAGACTGCACAGCCATTTGCCAATCAGTTCTGTCTGGAACTGGAGAAGCCAAAAGCTGGCATTAGAACTAATTACGAGCATTGATAAGCAGAGAACCCCTGTCAGTGCAAGACTGGTGTGTGTTTAGAGGCCTTCATGTAGCCAATTTAGAGTGCCGGAGATGGAGACTTAGTCTTGGACGATGACTGATGCAATTTGCAGGAAACAACTTCATTCATATTCCTTCGCATCTTGATTCCAGAAACGTTTGATTCGGCTCTTGTTTCTCTCTTGTCAGTTTTCCTGCAAATTGCTTCTGGGCATTCT